>AFQZ01000036.1:0-112565 GCA_000222935.2 Aciculosporium take MAFF-241224
AGATATATAGCTAGGAAGGTCTTCTTATTACTAGCTTGCTTTAAACTCTGAAATATTATATTATTAAATAGGGTTACTATTAATATACTACTTAAATATATAGCTCTTATACTACTCTCTCTTTATATTTCTTATAGTAAGGCCTTTATGCCTTAGAATACTATTATATATACTACCTTATTAGTATTACTATTACTTTGCTTTTTTTTATAAACTTATTTAAGAATATTAGTAGGTATAATAACTATACCTTTACTATAGCTGCTTTTAAGAAATAGTTTAGTCTTTAAGTTAGTCTATAAGCTAGGTTTAACTTTTCTAGCCTATACTTAATTATAAAATTATATAAATTGAGTTTATTTAATACTATAACTTATTTACTAAAAAGCTTTAGTTTTATTACTAGGTATTTATAGTTTAAGTAATTAGTAATTACTTTTATTAAATACTATAAGTAAGCTAGGTAATATCTCTATATATAAAAAGCTTTTTATATAGCTAGTAGCTTGGTATTAGGTATTATATAGTAGAGTTTAAGGCCTGACAACTTTTGTAATATATATACAACTAGGTGCTAATTACCTAGCACTAATATTGCTAATACTATACTAATAGTAAATACTAAAGTGTCTATTTTAACTTAAAAGGGGGCTATTAGATTAAAATAAACTAGGATTAATACTTCTAAAAACTTTTATTTTAGTATCTTAAATACGGCTTATATATTATAAGGTAGTTTAAAGGTCCCTTTAAACTCTCCTTTTAAAAGGTTTATTAGTAGGATAGTAATTTTATTATATGCCCTAATAAACTATTAGTAAAACCCTATAAACCTAAGAAAGATTTATATGTCTAGTACGCTGCTTAGTAGCGGCTATTTTATTACTACCTTAATACATCCTGGTTTTATTTTAATACCCTTTAGTATAATAATAAATCTAAGGAAGCTAACTCTTATTATTAAGAATTTGCATTTATTAAGGTTTATATATAGCTTTATAATTTATAATCTCTATAGGACTAGTTTAATATACCCCTTATATGCAGCTATATTACTACTATAAATTGGGATATTATTTAAATAAATAATACATATTATGTCCACTAGCTCTCCTAGTATAGTATTAATATATTCTTAAAAGGTAGCGGGTGCGTTTACTAGGCTAAAAGGTATAATAAGATATTTAAAGTAACTATATTAGTATTAGAAAGCTATCTTTTACTTATTACTCTTATAGATATATATCTAGTAGTAAGCATCTTTTAAGTCTAGCTTTATATAAATTATTACTTCTCTTAATTTATCTAATAATTCTAATATAAGGGGAAAAGGGGCCTTATTCTTCTTAGTAACCCTATTAAGGCCTTTATAATCCACATAAAGGCATAGTTAGCCTCCCTTTTTTAGTATAAATAAGATTAGCACTCTTACTAAACTTATTAATCTTTTTATCTAGCCTTTCTTTTATATATTTACTAAGTATTTATAGAGAACTTATAGCTCTTTCTCTATTAAGTTATAAATTAGCCCCTATAGTGGCATTTTTCTTTTTATTAATTTTATTATATAAGTTTTCCCTTTTAAAAAGAATAGCCTACTAGCTAACTCCTTTAAAAATATATTTATAAATTCTTTATATTTTAGTAAGAATGCCTTTATAATAATCTATTTATTTGTTTTATTTTTATTTAGCTCTCCCTAGAAGATAAATAGTTATACTATATATTAGCTAAGAATTAGTATTATACTTACTGCTTTTTTTATATAGTAAATCTATTATAAGCTAGTAACTAGCTTTAGGTATTCTCTTATTACTATGTGTCTTTAATAACCTAATGCTTATAATAGTACTTTTAGCTTATAGTTTATAGCCTAGTTTATTCCTAGGATTAGTCCTTCCCTAGTATTTACTATATAGTAGTAGAGTTAATAGAATTTACTATAACCTATACTATCTATTATTTATACTACTATATTAATAATACCCTAGTGCTTTAATTTTATTAGTAAGGCGCTTTTTAGCTTTGCCTTATTTGCTTTTACCTTACTTTAGTTAGCTTTAAATAATAAGTTTAGATATATTATTAAGTTTATTACTCCTAGGTTAAATAATATGTTTACTACTACCTAGCCTCCTTCTTACTATAATTTTATTCTTATTCTTATTTAAGAGTTATTAATTTTATTCTTAGAGTTCTTAATTTAGCCTAGGGGTTTAACTATAATAACATATCCCTAGGCATATGCTATAGTTACTAGTATTATGTTTAGGTTTATAGTCTATGCTGCTTTCTTATAGTTATTATAATATAAACTCGTTATATACCTATCTAATTTATATATTTTATAATTAGGTGCTTTATGATAAGGAGCAATATAGCTGTATTTTCTATATTTAAAACAGGAATAAGATTACTAACCCTAGGTTGTCTCTCTCTTAATGCTTATCCCCTGCTTATCTTTTAATAGTAATATTAACCTAGCTTGTTTTTTATAAAAATAGGGTCTCTTATTATAACCTTTTATAGCTATTTCTGCCTTATAACCCTATTTAATAAGGTATGCTTAAGACTTAGGGAACTCTTAGCTAAGAACCTACTTTCTTATTATATAGTTTAAGCTATTAATAAACATATAAATCTAAATTCTCTTAGGAATATCTTTAGGTAACTCTCTCTTTATTTTTCCCTAAATCTTAATAAATATTATAAATAGCTAGTTATCTTATTACTATAACTCTAGTAGTAACTTTATTACTTTTAGGTAGTATATGTTTTTATTTATTACTTTATCCTTTAGCTATATAATAAAGTCCTTTTAGCTATAATTATTAAAGTTTATAATACTATTTATAGCTATATACTTATTTTATTATTACTTTGCTTTCTCTACTAAACAGCTGCTAGTATAAGCAACCTTAGTTAAGTTATTTATAAAGGTTACTTTATTTATAATAAAAGCTATGTTTAAGTTTATAAAAAAGAATTATAAGTTCTTATAGCTATTTCCCTTATAAACTAGGGCTTTTAATTATACTTTTATAAGGCTATGTTATAAGTAAGTTACTATTAATTAGTTGTCTAGAATATCTGTTTAAGAAAAGGTAATTAAACTAGGCTCTTTAGGTATAGTTACTAATAGGTTTATTAAGTCCTACTATATTTTCTTAAGTTAAGCATGCTTTTAAATAAGGTATAGCTTTTTTATAGCTTTCTTAAGTTCTTAGTTTAACTCTTTTTCTTTATTAGCCTATATATTAATATATTAAATTTAGATGTGCTAGGGTTTAAGCTAATAATGCTAATTACTTATAGTGCTATTAAGGTAAGTTTATCTTATTTTTATAGGATTTCTTATTCTACTCTTTAATATAAGTATAAGGGTTTTTAGCTATAGTATAATATCTTATACTATAGTAATAATAAAGCTGCTTTTATTTTTATTAAGTTTATTTAATACCTATGTAGTTATTATATTAATATAGCTACTTACTTATATATTTATTTTTTAAATTAATATCTTTATTAAGCTAATAGTTTACTATCCCTATAAAAAAAAATAAATATTTTATTATAGTTAAAGGTTTACTAATAAAGTAAAGGCTATAGTTAAGCATACTTAAAGCTAAATAGCTATAGGTAGGGTTAGTAATGTAAATATTATATTTACTAGCCTTTCTATCTCTCTATAAGGCCTATCCCCTTATATACCTATATATAGCTAGGGCGCGGCTTGCCCTAGTGGGTCTCTGTACTCTTATGCTCTTGTCTTGTGACTCTCCTAACAACTATGCTTTTTTTATATTTTATTACAAATGTAGATAAAGTAAGTATTAAGCTTAATAATCTTAAAAACTTTTTTATTTAAAAAGAAAAGAAAGTACCTTTTATTTAGAAATAGGAATATCCTTAGTAAATAATTAGTTCCTAAGAACCTGCTATCTTTATACTCTTAAAAGCAGAAATTTACTAAATTTATTATTAATTTAGCTATACTTTAATTAACTAACTATATAACCTTCTTGCTAAAGCTAGTAAAGATTTTAATAAAGCTAATATAAAAAGGATTATATATGCCTATTATTAATACTAGATAAATGCTAAGGCTTTAAGTAGATTTAAGTTTACCCTTAAAAATAACCTTAAATTTAATTATAAGGTCCTTATTAATATTATATAAATTAATAAGAAGCCTATTCTTTATATTATTAACTTAGTAACTTTATTTTAAGCTGCTTGCTTTCTTAGACCCTAATAATAAAAAGCTTAAAATATTTAGAATACTCTTAAGAAATATTAGATTAATATATATCTTAGGCCCCTAGACTAAATAGTTTATAATACTAAAAGAAACTTTACTTTTAGTAAATTTAAGCATTTAGCTTAATTATTATTAATTAATATTAATAAAGTCCTTATTAAAGCATATAATAATATTAGAAAACTTAAGCAATATTATGCCCCTTTTTAAAGAGTATATAATATTATTAAGACTAAAGCTTATAGTTTTTTCTTAATAGAGCAAATACTTTAAATAGCTATTAAAGCAGTTAATAACTCTACTAGCCTAAATAGCCTTATCCCTACTCTCTTAGTCTTTAGAACTTATTTAAGGATAATAAATAATTCCCCTTTAAGCCTTATAGTTACTTAAAAAGCTAAAATACTTTAAAAAGCAATAAATAAAGCAAGATATAGTCTTATAAGGTACTAAGTTAATAATACCCTTAATACTTAAAATAGCCTAATAACCCTATTAATATATAATCTTTCCTTAAACTCTAATATATAAGTTTATTATAAGAAAGGTAAATAAACTAGCCTATATAAGCTTTTTTTAATAAAAGAAAAGACTTATATTATTAAAATGCCTTATAGCCTTATAAAGTTTTAATTTATAGTAATTAAGCTATATATTACTTTACTAAAAATAAAGTCTTCTTATAAGAATAACTAAGCTTAAAATAAAAAAGCTATAGAAATAGCTTTAACTTCCTAAGAAGAGCAAGGCCTAGGCCTAAATAACCTAGACTAAAAAAATACTAAGATTAATAAAATTATTTATAAGACTCCCTCTAATAACCCTATGAATCCACTATAAAGAGACTATAGAAGACCTTAGAAATACCCTTAGCTAGAAGTTTTTCTTATAAAAAAAGAAAAGGCTGATTTTTAACTTATAATTAACCTTTATATATAAAGAAAAATTAACATATCTAAAGAACCCTTTAAACTTTTTAATAAAGCTAAGATTAACGCTTTACTAATAAGAAATATATTTAAATTATTTAATTTAACCCTTAAAAGCATGGTAGTAAAAGACTCTTTAGTTTATAAATAGTATATAAGATTAAGAGTAAAGGAATTAATTCCTTATATAAAAAATCACGATATATTATTTAAGGCTATAGTAACTATAGGAAAGAGGTTATTCTTATATAGTTTCTAATAATTTAAAAAGCTAGCTAGAGGCTTATTATTACTCTTGCTTTATTATTAAAAAAAAAGGCATTATAGCTTAGCTAAGGGACATTACCTAAGCATATATATAGTTATAAACAAAGCTTAATTACATAATTCTTATAAAGCTTTTAGTATAAATTACACACCTTTACCCGCTAGATGTTATTATAGTTATAATAAAGCTACTTTATAGAATTACAAAAGCAGGTATATATTAGTAGTTAATGTATTTTAATCATTATTATTAAAAGCTTTAGATAATTAACTTTACCTATAATCTATATCTCCTTATTTTTTTAAAGCAAAGCTTATATTTTAGACTTATTAAAATGCAAACTAATAATATATTAGGCCTTAGTAATACTAAATTTTTTAATTATAAAGAAGTTAAGTTAAAAAATTCCGGATTTCTTATAAAGCTAAAATAACGCCTAAAGAAATTAATACTATTAATGTTTAATAGTTGTATTTTAAGCAAAGCTAATAATAATACCTTCTTTTTATAATAAAAGGTATAAGGAAAAAAGCTGTGAAAAGTTAACTAAAATAATTAAGCTTAATATATTAAGTAAAGGGCTTAAGGTATATATATTACCCTTATTTACTAACTTAAAGCTTCTTATAATCTTTTTATTATTACTTAAAGTTAACAACTAAAACCTAATAATATAATAAAGCTTAATAAAAGGCTTAAATAGTAAATTAATAATTAAAATTATAGACTTTACTACATGCCTCTCTTACTAGAAAATGCCTCCTTTTATATTTTTATTAATAGCTTCTTTATAAATAATAAAAACCTTAGCTTATAGCTTAGCTATATAATTATTCTTAGTAATAAGGAAAAGAATATTAATGCCTTTAGATTCACGCTTATAAGTAATATTATAACTTATAGCTCTATAAAATCTAAAAGAGTTATAAAAAGCACCTTAATATTAAAGCTATATAAAATGGTTTAAGAAGTTAATATTGCTTATATAATAAGTATAACTTTAAGGATTATTACTAATTAATTAAATAAGCTAAATATTCTAATTATAATATATACTAACTCTTTTCTATTATATAAGTATATTATTAAATTAAGCACTATAAAGGAGAAAAGGCTTATAATTAACATTATAGTACTATAATAATTATATAACTAAAGGGAAATCACAGAAATTTAATAAATAAATAGCTATAACAACCTTACTAATATAATTGTTGGAATCGCTCGTCTTAAGGATGGAAGGGATACACGATAGTAACCGGGAATTGTGGGTCATACGCACGATGCGCGTGCCCTAATTGGCTGGATCACTATGTCATATGACCTAGGGCAGTACTATGGCCACAACACCACACTTCTGCATCGTCCCCCTCTTTTCCCTTTAGATAATTAAAAGAATATAGACATTAGACCTTTGTTACCCCCCTGTTATTACTATAGTAATCACACTCTATAAAACCAGCACTAATCAGTAGTTGTTATAACTACAGATTAGCCAGAAATCAACAGAAAACACAAACTTTTAATATAACGCACTTATTTACTTAATTGCGCAGAATCCGTTGTTTATGCTACTTAAAAGCAACTTTTTCTATTATTATTGACTTTTGCTACTTATTTATATTATTATTCATGTACGCTAGGTAGCTAGAGCCACTAACTAGTTCATTAACTAACTTCTTAATATAGGAAAAACCCTAAGATAGGGGAGAAAACCCATATTCTTCTATATAGCTCCTGCTAAGCCTTTGATATAAAGTCTTTATTATTTTTAACCATTAGTATAAGATATCTGCCAGTTCCCCGGAACTGCAGATAATAACAGAAGTATAGTTATGCTTTATATAAAAGGTTAGTATATTAGTAAAAACCCCCTATAAGCACCTTCCCTCCTAGTCCGGCTCTTCCTCCTTTATTCTGTTATTTCCATTGCCTCTGGTCCCTTTCTTAGCCTTATTATTATATATCTGCCACGCCTTACTAAGCTCCTCTGCCAACCTATACTGCTAAAGTTACTTAGTTAAAAGCACCTACTTTATAATATTTAGTGCTAGCTTCTTATTGTTAAGTGCTGCCTTAAGTTCCCGTAGATCTCTTATTATAGGCACTGCTAGAATCAGTCTTAAATAGTTATATTTTAGGCATAACAGGATAAGGTGGTAGATATTCTTATTTTCTCCCTAGTATTAGCATATTAGTGAAGTTACCTTAGGCACCTATCTGTTATAAAGGAAGGCATTCAGCCTTATTTTTTCCATTTAAAGCTAAACTAGGGCCGCAGATTTATGCTTAAGCAGGCTATTATAAAGCTTTACTATCTTTTTTATACTCTTAAAGTTAGGTTCCTTGTCTGCTGCTATTACTTTTGCCCGTCCTCTTCTCACCTAAGCCTCACGCCTCTGCTAGATCTACTATTTTTCCCACTCCCTCTTTAATTCCTGTCTAGCTATAAGGCTGCTAGGGAGGGGGGGGGGGGCATTAAGAAACGCCTTATAGCAATTATATTAGCAGCCTCTTCCTTGGCATTATAGCTGCAATGCTATTAAATTACAGGCCTGCTATATCTTCTTACCTATGCTACTATCCTTAAGTCTTTAGTAAAATCATTATTTAATATAATTAAGGTATAAATCCACTAGCAGCACTGCTACTTCTGTCTCTAAGAGTGTTACTAGTATTACCTTATATGCCCTTATAACCTGCCTTAAGCATTTGTTTTATTCCCTTATAAATGCCTTTACTACCCCCTGTGCTACCCCTTCTGGCTTACTATAAATGTAGTATATTCTAGCTCTATAGGCTATTATGCTTCTTATTACCTATATATAAAGGGATCTTATACACTTTAGTTAGCATCCCTATGTAAATATAGCCAGCGCTGTAAGCGCTAATTTCTACTGTGATAATTTAGCATTCACCTTCTTTATATAGGTTAACTAATAAAGCTTCTAGTAAATCCAAACCCCTAGGAATTACGCTAATTATGTCGGTTGTATTATTGCTCTTTTAAGTCGGATTATTATTATAATCACCTACCTCTTCCTTATAAAGTATATTAGCTTGCTCTTTCCTAGGTTAAACCTTAGCTTATACTCCTTTAACTACTCCTTACATATTCTCTAGGCTCTTTCTAGTTATACTTTTGTCTCCTCTGCCGTTTTCTTATATATTATAATGTTTATATTATCTAAGAACCCTAATATTAACGTTAATTCCGCCGCTGCTAGTCTTTAATATAGTAGCATAATATAGAGCAGGAAGAGGATAGGAGACGCTAGCGACCCTTGCAGAACCCCTATAGTAACTTAGATTTCCTCAGTAATACGTCTGTTAAATACTAATTATACTCTCCTTTTTAACGTAAAGCCCTATGCCTATCTGGCCATTTACCCTGGTAGTCCTAACTCCTTTATAGTGTAAATTAATCGTTTATAGCTAATAATATTAAATGCCCTAGTAATATCTAGCTATAGTAATAATACTATTCCCTAGTAATACCACGCTATTCTCATAACCTCTTTTAGTATGCTTAGTACTATTTCCATTAATCTGCTAGCCCTATTGCTTATTTACATGTCTAGTAGTATATAGCCTTCCTTTGCTATAATAGTAATTCTCCTTATAATAGCTCCCTTAATTACTTTACTTATTATGTTTAACAGCAATATCGGCCTCTACCCCCCCGGTCTGCCTAACTCCTTAGGGGACTTCCTAGGTTTACATAGAACTACTACCTTTACTTGTTAGAAGAAGGCCGGATAATATCCCAAGCTATAGTAAGCATTTACAAGGCATATTAAACATAATATTAGGGCTGCTCTATATAGCTTAAGAAAACCTATTAGCAGCTTATCTGGTCCTAGGGCTTTTTAACTTATTATATTCTTTATAACCTCTTTAATTTCCTTCTCTATAAACACGGGAACTGCCTAATTATTATTATAGTATCTTGTCCCCTCCTCTGCCTCTAGACCTAAAGCCCTAGCTATAAATAAAGGGAAGAACCTCTCTATAAATACCCTTGCCTTACCCTTATATGTAACCTCTACTATCTCCTCCTTACTATTATCTCCTAGCCGGGTTAGTAGTAGGACCTGTTACCTTTTAGGAGAAAGTCTACTCTATAGCTAGGCCTAATGCTTTAGGGTCTAAAGACTCTCTTTAGACCTAGATAACTTACTAACTACCTATTGCCAGCTACTTCTCTTTTCCTTTAAGATAATATAATCCTGTTTTTTTATAGCTTCTATTAAGGCCTGCTACGCTTCCTATGTCTATTATTACTACCACTGCCTATTAGCATATCTTGCCTTTACTATTATATCCCTTACCCTTTTATTCCACTAAGGCTATGGTTTACTACGCTCTTAAGGTCGCTTAAGTGCTGCTATATTAGCTATCTCTATAAGCTATTAAGTAAGCCACTGTATATAGTTATTAATTTCTTACCGGTTATATAGCAAAAGCTCTAACCCCTTCTTTTTAAGCCTGTTTAAAGCCTTTGCTATAATAAGGTTCTTATCTACTGTCCTTTAACCCTAAACCAACCCTAGGCTGTTGCTTAATTCCTTATTTATTTTAATGCTAATAAGCTGGGGCATATGGTTAGATCCGGCGATTTCTACTAGCCTGATGAATTTAATACTAACGTTGTGGGTAGTCTACGTATAGTTAATAGTGCTATCCCTGCTGCTATGTTCTCTCCTTATTACTTCCCTAAACGGCATAGCTAGGCCAAGTTACTACCTTATTATGAATTCTAACATCTTATTATGCCCTAGAGATATTCGGCTGAATCTGTCCTATAAGGGGTGATATTAGTTAAAGTCCCTTATAAACACACTCCAGTCCTTTGCCTAGGTATTAGCAAAGTGTTATAAAGGCATCTGCCACTCCCTTTTATAAGCCAGGGAATAAATGTTATATATCTCTACTTTATATAGCTTAATATTACACTAATCCTCCCCCCTTCCTATAATCTAAAGTCCTGTCTTAACCTTTTAATATATATAAATTGCTATTCTTCTGCTATATATTACTAATATATAGTGTCCCTAAGATAGATTCGGCGGTATACTATTATAGACTCCTAGTTTCTAGATAGCTATTACCTTAGGGCTAATGTTATGCCCTAACACTAGATATACTAGATTGCTTTTCTTTTATGTATTCCAGTATATAACCTTAATTATATACTCTATTATGTGCTTTAGAGCACCCTGGTTGGGCTGGCTCTGGTATTATTTGGCCCTCTAGTTGGCTGTAAAAAGGCTAGTATTATGCCTTCTTCTGCTAGTCTTTATTATTCTAATCTTAGCTTATAGGTTTATCTTATAAAAGGGCCCCTTAGTTATATGCTCCTTCCTCTTAGCTACCTCTTTATTAGTCCCCTGGTTTCTTCTCCCTAATAACCCTTGCCTATAGTAGCCATTGCGACCTCTAACTAATAGTTGTAAAAGAATAGCAGCCTTATAGCATAAGCCTCCTTAGCCTGCTGCTATCTCTTATTACTTACTAAGTATAGTTAAGACTATACTAGATGTACCCCTGTATAATTTAGGCATCTCTCCTATACCTTGCCTGTTAATATCAGGCAAGTCCTCTCTCCCTTAGGGTGTTTTTTAGCAGCATACCTACTATATCTTACTTCCTCCTTATAGTATCTAGCAATATGTCTAATCTTATAGCAGTTATAATATTGCTTTAGGTGGATCATCTTATTATATAGCTTAGCATTAAAAATCTCTGCTTAGTATACTATTTCCCTATGGCATAGTTAGTTTGCTGCCTTAATACCCTTAATACTAACTACTAATAATACCCTTATTACTGTTCCTCTTAGCTTTTATACTATTATCTTTACTATATTTAATCTATTTTCCTTTTTAATATTCTTCTTTATATCCTTAATCGTAATATAGTTTATTAATTGTATTAGGAATCCCTTAATAATTATACTAAACATCTTCCTGTTTACTTCTGCCTTAGGTTTAAAGGCAACTCCTACCTAGGCTGTATTTTCCTTTTATTTCCTCCCTGCTTTTATAAATATAATAACTATGTCTTTACTTTATAATTAGCATGCTACTACTGCCTCCTCTATACTAATAGTGCTATTTACTACCTTTATAATCTCTCCTAGTAATCTATTCCTAACTGCCTTGCTAATAGTGCTTCTCTTTACTAGTGCTTCCTAGTAATAGCAAGCTAGTATTGCTATACCCTCTGTTTAGGCCAAAGGTATTGTTATATTCTGCCCTATAACTCTATAAGCTATAATATTTGCCTAAGTCCCCTTAACTGCTAATCTAGTTTTATAAACAGCCTTTATTACCTCCTTAACTGCCTTTTTAACTGTGGTTTCTACTCTACTACTAACTGCTTTTATAATTAAGGCCTGTAGGCCTCCTATATTAGTTCTTACTTAGGCTATCTCCCCTCCTGTATTTATAGTAATTTGTATAAAAGTTCTGATAGAAGCCTATACTTCTGTTATTTCTGCCTTTAGGATAACTTTTATTATTAATTCCTTTAGTAATTTTATTTTATTCTTTAGTTTTTCCTGCACTATTATTACTCTAGGATTCTCTCCTTAATATTATGTTTCTTCTTAGGTAATACCTTATCTTTTATTAGTTGCGGATCTATGTGAAAATTTATTAATTATTATACCCCTTATATTACTTACTCCCCTTATATAATATACTATTACTAGGGGGGGTAATTAATAATAAGGAATCTGATTCTGTGCTTCTTTTTTGTTTTAGGCGTAATACCGCGTCGTATCCGCGGTGTTGAATTTCTAACTCCTTCTTTTCCTCTAATCGCCTTTGCTATGCTACTTATTTATAATTATTAAGAAAGTTTCTTTATAGAATTTACCCCTTATTATTGACTTGCTACTAATCCACAATTGAAGTATCTTCTTTACCATCTATTACAGAGAAAACACTAAAAATAGCTTTAACTTCCACTACTAGAGCTAATTAACCCATCTAAGACTCTCTTTCTATAAAACTCCAAAAGTATTCTAACTACTTTACAAAGAAATAGGCTAAAGCTAATAAACAAATTAACCCTAAAAAAGCTATAACTTCCGAACTTTATAACAAATTTACCTACTATATTAACTAGTATAAATCTAGTAACCAGCAAGGTACTAGGTTTCTATTTATATACTAAGAAGACTTTAAAGGATAGAATGCCAATATTTTTAAGAAGATTACCCCTAAGGTCTGATAAGTACTTTAAGATATTCTTTAAGATTAAGGAATTAATACGTAGGAAGGATTATAAAGACTAATTAACCATATACTCGCTGATTTAGTTAGTATAAATAATTCTGTCTTCTTTCCTAATAGAAAGCTCCTAACAGGAAACAACACTATTAACACGTTAATATTAATAATAACCTCACCTCCCCCTAACCCTCTTAACCCTCCTACTAAAGAAATAATAATAAAAATAATAATCCCCTCTCCCCTAGAATAATAAACTATATTAAAGGAAATCACTAATATAGACTAAAAAGCCTTAAACTCCCTTGCTAGAGCTTATAATAAGGAAAACAAGTATTTTAGAGCACTTTTTGACTTTATATATCCTAAAGTCCTAATCTTTAAGGATATCTGTATAGCATAAGGAATTTCGCCTAAGTTATACCTGTTTGCACTATTAATAATACTTACAGGCAATGCCTATAAGTATTACCTTAAGAAATTTAGCAGAAGACTCATTTTATTTAACATAATAACTAAGTAGATAAAGAAAAACTTTAAGACCAAAGAAAATCAAAAATTCTACTAAACACGATTTTAAGAGATAAAGTTTTATTATATTACAGCCGAAAATCTAATAAAGACTAAACTTAAATGTTTGGAATTAATGATTTAACAGCTCTTAGACCTATTTAATAGTCTTTACCCCCCCTCTAAGAAAGATATAATCCTTAAGCGCTAACTGGAAATATCTGTTTAAGATAGCCCTAAATTTAACTAGATAACCTACGTCCGAACCAATACCTATGAAGGCGTAGTTAGTAATATTTGCCGCTGCCTTATAACGAAAGATATAATAAAACCTGTTTTAAAATCATCCATAAGCTAATGGATTATAAGAGAAAGTAAGTATTAACCTCAAAACACTACCCTAAGCACTGACATGGTCTTGTTTACCGACTGACGATATTCACAAGCTTCCTAACCCTAAAATAAAGCTAGATCTAAGAAATGCTTTATTTATTGCAAAAAAGAATGTTAGTTAACTAACTATTCTATCTCTAAACAAAAGAAAGTAAAAGAAACTTAGTAGAGCAACTAAAGGCATAAATCCCCTCCTTCTGAATACTAATTTTACATATTCTTACAAGCATTTAAAGGTGAAGACAAAGAGTTATTACCCCTGGACAGCAGGGATGAGAATAAACATAAAAAATCTGCTTAAAACATAGTATTTATTACCTCTAAAGAAGAAAAAGCATAAAGCAATAGAGAAGCATAAGAAACCCTTATATTCACGACTTTCTTTACACAAGCACCTAATCCCCCTCTCTTTTCTGCCTTAACTGTAAATTTCCTGCAAGATAACGCCTTTAAACATACGTTATTTATTAAAGACCCTTACGACCGCAATACTAATAAAACCACACAAAAGCAGGTATTTCTCGTGGATTTATAATATACTACGGAAACATTTTATAGTATCCTCCTAAATACTAAAGCAGCCGGAATTTCAACTGCTGGCTAAGGTTAAGTTAAAGCCTTAATACGCCTTATGACAGACCTTACAATTAAGCCTTTTTCTAACTAGAAAACTATCAACTTTAGTGCTAGAAGTATAACCTTAAATGGCATTTTAAAGCTTCTTATAATCTTTAGTATGATTTCTTTTTATATTCTTAATAGTGCCATGCCTTTCCTATATTTTATTATAAATATGAATAAAATAGGTGTTAAGCTTAATAATCTTAAGAACCTCCTTATCTAAGGAAAAAAGAAAGTACCTATTATTAGAAAATAAGGATATCCTTAGTGGATAATTAGTTCCTAAGAACCTGCTGTCTTTATGCTCTTAGAAGTAGAAATTTACTAACTTTATTGTCGATTTAGCTACCCTTTAATTAACCAACTACATAACCTTCTTGCTAAGGCTAGTGAAGATTTTAACAGAGCTAACATAGGAAAAATCACACACGCCTGTTACTAATATTAGATGAACGCTAAGGATCTGAGTAGATTTAAGTTTACTCTTAAAGACGATCTTGAATTTAACTATAAGGTTCTTATTAACATTATAATAATTAATAAAAAGCCTGTCCTTTATGTTATTAACTTAGTAACTTTATTTTAAGCCGCTTGCTTTCTTAGACCCTAATAATAAAAAGCTTAAGATATCTAGAACGCCCTTAAGGAATATTAAATTAACATATATCTTAGTCCCCCAGACTGGATAGTCTATAATGCTAGAAGAAACTTTGCTTTTAGTGAATTTAGGCATTTAGCTTAACTATTATTAATTAATATTAATGAAGTCCCTGTTAAAGCACACAATAGCATTAGAAAACTTAAGCAATATCACGCCCCTCTTTAAAGAGTATATAATATTATTAAGACTAAAGCTTATGGTTTTCTCTCAAAAGAGCAGACGCTTTAGATAGCTGTTAAAGCAGTTAACGACTCCGCTGGCCTAAATAGCCTTATCCCGACCCTTTTAGTCTTTAGAACATATCTAAGGATAATAAATAATTCTCCCCTAAGCCTTAAAGTCGCTTAGAGAGCTAAGATACTTTAAAAAGTAATAAATAAAGCAAGGCATAGCCTTATAAGGCGTTAAGTTAATAATGCCCTTAACACTTAAAATAGCCTAATAACCCTGCTAACACATAATCTCCCCTTAAACTCTAATGTACAAGTTTATCATAAGAAAGGTAAATAGACTAGCCTATATAAGCTTCTTTTAATAAAAGGAGAGACTTATATTATTAAGATGCCTTATAGACCTATAAAGTTTTAATCTATAGTTGTTAAGCCATACATTACTTCACTAGAAGTAAAGACTTCTTATAAGGATAACTAAGCTTAAAATAAGGAAGCTATAGGAATAGCTTTAACCTCCTAAGAAGGGCAAGGCCTATGCCTAAACAACCTAGACTAGGAAAACGCCAAGATTAACAAGATTATTTACGAGACTCCCCCTAATGAAATTGTTTACAAGACTTCCCCTAACAAAATTATCTATAAGATTCCCCCTAATAACCCTATAAATCCAACATAAAGAGGCCGTGGAAGACCTCGGAAATACCCTTAACCAGAAGCTTTTCTTATAGAGAAAGAAAAGGCAGATTTTTAACTTATAATTAACCTCTGTATGCAAGGAAAGATAACCACGCCTGGAGAACTATTTAAACTCTCTAACAAGGCCAAGATTAACGCTTTACTAGTAAGAAATATGTTTGAATTTATTTAATTTAACCCTTAAAAGCATAGAAATAAGAGACTCTTTAGTTTACAAATAATGCGTAAGATTAAGGGCAAAGCAACTAATTCCCTATATAAAAAATCGTAATATGTTATTTAAGGCTATAGTGACCATGGGAAAGAGGTTATCCTTACGCAGTCCCCGACGATTTAAAGAGCTAGCCAGAGGCTTATCATTACTCTTGCTCTATTACTAAAAAGAGAAGGCATTACGGCTTAGTTAAGGGATATTACCTAAGCATACGTGCAATTATAGACAAAGCTTAATTGCACAATTCTTACAAAGCTTCCAGCATAAATTGCACACCTCTACCCGCCAGATGTTATTATAGTTATAATAAAGCCACTATACAGAATAGCAGAAGCAGGCACACATTAGTAGTTAACGTATTTTAATTATTATTGCTAAAAACTCTAGATAATTACTTCTACCTACAACCTATGTCTACTTATTTCTTTAAAGAAAAGCTCTTGTTTTAAACTTATTAGAATGCAGACTAATAACACGTTAGGCCTTAGTAATACTAAATTCTTTGATTGTAAAGAAGTTAAATTGAAAAATGCCGGATTTCTCGTAAAGCTAAAGCAATGCCTAGAGAAATTAATACTATTAATGTTTAATGGTTGCATTTTAAGCGAAGCTAATAATAACATCTTCTTCCTATAATAAAAGTTATAAGGAAAGAAGTTATCAGAAGTCAACCAGGATAATTAAGCTTAATATGTTAAGCAGAGGGCTTAAGGTGTATACATTGCTCTTATCTGCCAACCCGAAGCCTCTTACAATCTTTCAGTTACTACCTAAAGTTAATAACTAGAACCTAACAATATAACAAAGCTTAATAAAAGGCTTAAGTAGCAAATTAATAATTAGTCTTATGGACTTCGCTATATGCCTCTCTTACTAGAAAATGCCTCCCTCTATGTTTTTATTAATAGCTCCTTTACTAATAACAAAGACCTTAGCTTGTAAATTAGCTATGTAATTATTCTTAGAAATAAGGAAAGGAACGTTAACGCCTCTAAATTCACGCTTATAGGCAATATTATAACCTATAGCTTTATAAAATCTAAAAGAGTTACAAGGAGTGCCTCAGCATCAGAGCTATACAGAATAGTCTAAGGAGTTAATATTACTTACATAATAAGTACAACTTTAAGGATCATTACTAATCAATTAAACAAGCTAAACATCCTAATTATAATATGCACTAACTCTTTTTTATTATATGAGTATATTATTAAGTTAGGCACTATAAAGGAGAAAAGGCTTATGATTAATATTATGGCACTGCAATAGTTATATAAGCAAAAGGAAATCGCGGAAATCCAATAGATAAATGGCTATAATAACCTTGCTAATGTAATAATAAAGGCTTCTCCAAATAAAAGCCTTAAGACCTTTATAACTAAGAATAAGGCTCGGATTTAAGTGGAAGGTTAGGTAAAGAGACCAGTATTAAGCATTAAAGCTAAAGCTGCTTAAGCGCGCAATAAAGAGTTTAAATTTAATGAATCTAAACGCAATTAATTAAGGGACTTTAAGGATGCTTTAGACTAGGGAAAAGTTATTTATTTAGTATTTTAGAGCAATTCCTCTTTTTTAATAAAGAGAGAGTTTGTAAGTGTTAGAATTACTTGTCTTAAGGATAGAAGGGATATATAATAGTAATTGGGAATTATGGGTTATATACACGATGCACGTGCCCTAATTAGCTGGATTACTATGTCATGTAACCTAGGGCAGTACTATAGCTATAATACTACACTTCTGCATTGTCCCCCTCTTTTCCCTTTAGATAATTAAAAGAATATAGACATTAGACCTTTGTTACCCCCCCGTTATTGCTGCAGCAATCACACCCTGTGAAACCAGTAATAATAATAAAGGCCTTTTTAAATAAAAGCCTTAAGACCTTTATAACTAAAAATAAGGTTTAAATTTAAGTAAAAGGTTAGGTAAGAAGACCAGTATTAGGTGTTAAAGCCGGAGCTGCTTAGGATAAATTCGCTGCTAAATCTAGCATTAAATTAAGCGCATAATAAAAAGTTTAAATTTAATGAATTTAAGCGTGATTAATTTAAGGGCTTTAAGGCAGGAATTATAATCTTTTACTTTACTTCTAGATACTCTAGACTAATAAGAGTCATTTATTTAGTAATATTTCTTATATATTACAGCGTTATTAATTTTTGCTTATTTGTTAATTTTTACGGATTTTTTACGTGTTTTAGAGTAATTTCTCTTTTTTAATAAAGAGAGAATTTATAAGTATTAGAATTGCTTATCTAAAGGATAAAAGGGATACATAATAGTAACTAGGAATAAAAGTTATATATATAATATATATGCCCTAATTAGCTGGATTATTATATTATATAATCTAGGGTAGTACTGTGGCTATAATATCACACTTCTGCATCGTCCCCCTCTTTTCCCTTTAATTAATCATAATAGAAATCAGACCTTTGTTACCCCTCCACGTTATTACTGCAGCATATCGTACCCTATGAAGCCAACACTAATAGTATAGTAAAAATAGCTTAAGACTATTTATAATTTATACCTCAGGTAATGCTTAGTAGCCTAGATTTAGAAAGTATATAAAAATACAAAATTTAGCTATTAAAGGCTAAAAAAGGATTAAAATAAAACTAAATAACCTTATTACTTTTAAAACTTCCTAGCTTTCTACTAGTATTAATAATAATATAGCTAATGATGGTTTCACAGGGTACGATATACTATAGCAATAATGCGGGAGGGGTAACAAAGGTCTGATTTCTATATATGGTTATAATTATCTAAAGGGGAAAAAGAGAGGGATAATGTAAAAGTATAGTATTATAGCCATAGTACTACCCTAGGTTATATAACATAGTAATCCAGCTAATTAGGGCATGTATATTATGTATATAACCTATAATTCCCGGTTACTATTATATATCCCTTCTATTTTCTAAATAAGTAATTCTAATATTTATAAACTTTCTCTTTATTAAAAAAGAGAAATCGCTCTAAAACACATAAAAAATCCGTAAAAATTAACAAATAAGCAAAAATCAATAATGTTATAATATATAGGAAATATTACCTAAAATGAATAACTTTTCCTAATTTAAAGCATTCTTAAAGCCCCTTAAATTAATTATGTTCGGATTTATTAGATTTAAACTCTTTATTGTGCGCTTAATTTAATGCTAAATTTAGCGGCGAATTTATTCTAAGCAGCTTTGGCTTTGGCTTTAATGTTTAATACCGGTCTCTTTACCTAACCTTTTACTTAGATTTAAGCCTTATTTTTAGTTATAAAGGTCTTAAGACTTCTATTTAGGGAGGCTTTTATTATTATATTAGCGAGGTTATTATAGCTATTTATCCATTAGATTTCCGCGATTTCCCTTTGCTTATATGACTGTTATAATACCATAATATTAATTATAAGCCTTTTTTCCTTTATAGCGCCTAATTTAATAATATACTTATAAAATAAGAAAGAGTTAGTGTATATTATAATCAGGATATTTAGCTTGTTTAATTGATTAATAATAATGTTTAACGTTATACTTATTGTATAAGCAATATTAACTCCTTAGACTATTCTGTATAGCTTTAATACTAAGGCGCTTCTTATAACTCTTTTAGATTTTATAAAGCTATAGGTTACGATGTTGCCTATGAGCGTGAATTTGGAGGCATTAACGTTCTTTTCCTTATTACTAAGAATGATTATATAGCTAAGCTGTAAGCTAAGGTCTTTATTATTTATAAAGAAGCTATTAATAAAAACATAGAGGGAGGCATTTTTTAGTAAGAGAGGTACATAATAAAGTCCATAGCTTTAATTATTAATTTACTATCTAAGCCTTTTATTAAGCTTTGTTATATTATTAGGTTTTAATTATTAGCTTTAAGCAGTAATAGAAAGATTATAAGAGGCTTTAGGTTAGTAGATAAGAGCAATATATATACCTTAAGCTCTTTGCTTAATATATTAAGCTTAATTATTCTAGTTAACTTCTAATAGCTTCTTTCCTTATACCTTTTATTATAAGAAAAAGGTATTATTATTAGCTTTGCTTAAAATATAACTATTAAATATTAATAGTATTAATTTCTCTAGGCATTGTTTTAGCTTTATAAGAAATTCGGCATTTTTTAACTTAATCTCTTTATAATTAAAGAATTTAGTGTTACTAAGGCCTAATGTGTTATTAGTCTGCATTTTAATAAGTTTAAAATAAGAGCTCTTCTTGAAAGAAATAAGAAGACATAGGTTATAAGTAGAAGTAATTATCTAAAGTTTTTAATAATAATAATTAAAATATATTAACTACTAATATATGCCTTACTTTGGAATTATATAAAGCGGCTTTATTATAACTATAATAACATCTGGCAGGTAAAGATATGCAATCTGTGCTAGAAGCTTTATAAGAATTATATAATTAAGCTTTGTTTATAACTACATATATGCTTAGGTAATATCCCTTAACTAAGCCGTAATGCCTTTTTTTTTAATAATAAAGTAAGAGTAATAATAAGCCTCTAGCTAGCTCTTTAAATTATAAGGGACTATATAAGGATAATCTTTTTTCTATAGTTACTATAGCCTTAAATAACATATTATGATTTTTTATATAGAGAATTAGTTGCTTTACCCTTAATCTTATATACTATTTATAAACTAAAAAGTCTCTTGCTTTTATACTTTTAAGGGTTAAATTAAATAAATTTAAACATATTTCTTACTAGCAGAGCGTTAATTTTAGCCTTATTAGAGAGTTTAAATGGTTCTCCAGGTATGGTAATTCTTCCTTATATATAGAGGTTAATTATAAGTTGAAAATTAGTCTTTTCTTTCTTTATAAGAAAAGCTTTTAATTAAGGGTATTTCTAAGGTCTTCTATAGCCTCTTTATAGTAGATTTATAGGGTTATTAAAGGGAGTCTTATAAATAATTTTATTAATCTTAGTGTTTTCCTAGTCTGGGTTATTTAGGCCTAGGCCTTGCTCTTCTTAGGAAGTTAAAGCTATTCCTATAGCTTTCTTATTCTAAGCTTAATTATCCTTATAAAAAGTCTCTGCTTTTAGTAAAGTAATATATAGTTTAATAACCATAGATTAAAACTTTATAGGGCTATAAGGCATCTTAATAATATAAGTCTTTCCTTTTATTAAAAAAAGCTTATATACGCTAGTTTATTTACCTTTCTTATAATAAACTTATATATTAAAGTTTAAGGAAAGGTTATATATTAGCAGGGTTATTAGGCTATTTTAAGTATTAAGGGCATTATTAACTTAGTGCCTTATAAGACTATATCTTACTTTATCTATTACTTTCTAAAGTATCTTAGCTTTTTAGGTAACTATAAAGCTTAAGGGGGAATTATTTATTATCCTTAAGTAGGTTTTAAAGACTAAGAGGATAGAAATAAGGCTATTTAGGCTAGTAGAGTTATTAACTGCTTTAATAGCTATTTAAAGCATCTGTCTTTTAAGAGAAAACTATAAGCTTTAGTCTTAATAATATTATATGCTTTTTAAAGAAGGGTATAATATTACTTAAGTTTTTTAATACTATTATATGCTTTAATAGGGACTTTATTAATATTAATTAATAATAGTTAAGCTAAATACCTAAATTTACTAAAAGTAAAGTTTCTTCTAGTATTATAAACTATTTAGTTTAGGGGTCTAAGGTATGTATTAATTTAATATTCCTTAAGGGCGTTCTAGATATCTTAAGCTTTTTATTATTAGGGTCTAAGAAAGTAAGCGGCTTAAAATAAAGTTACTAAGTTAATAATATAAAGAATAGGCTTTTTATTAATTTATATAATTTTAATAAGGACCTTATAGTTAAATTTAAGATTATTTTTAAGGGTAAACTTAAATTTACTAAAAGCCTTAGTATTTATCTGGTATTAGTAATAGGCACGCGGAATCTTTCCTATATTAGCTTTATTAAAATCTTTACTAGCTTTAGCAAGAAGGTTATGCAGTTAGTTAATTAAAGGGTAGCTAAATTAATAATAAAGTTAGTAAATTTCTGCTTTTAAAAACATAAAAACAATAGGTTCTTAGGAACTAATTATTTACTAAGAATATCCTTATTTCTAAATAATAAGTACTTTCTTTTCTTTTTAAATAAGGAGGTTTTTAAGATTATTAAGCTTAACACCTATTTTATCTATAATTATAATAAAATATAAAAAAAGCATAGTATTATTAAGAATATAAAAAGAAATTATACTAAAGATTATAAAAAGCTTTAAAATACCATTTAAGGTTGTGCTTTTAGCACTAAAGTTAATAGTTCTTTAGTTAAAAGAAGGTTTAATTATAAGGTCTGTTATAAGGCATATTAAGGCTTTAACTTAACCTTAGCTAGTAGTTAAGATTCTAGCTGCTTTAGTATTTAGGAGGATACTATAAAACGTTTCTATAGTATATTATAAATCCATAAGAAATACCTGCTGTTATATGGTTTTACTAGTATTATAATTATAAGGGTTTTTAATAAATAATATGTATTTAAAGGCGTTATCTTATAGGAAATTTATAGTTAAGGCAAAAAAGAGAGGGGGATTAGGTGCTTATATAAAGAAATTCATAAATATAAGGGTTTCTTATGCTTTTTTATTACTTTATGCCTTTTTTTCTTTAAAGGTAATAAATACTACATTTTAAGTAGCTTTTTTATATTTATTCTTATTATTACTATTTAGGGGTAATAACTCTTTGTCTTTACCTTTAAATGCTTATAAGAATGCATAAAATTAATATTTAGAAGGAGGGGATTTATGCCTTTAGTTACTTTACTAAGTTTCTTTTGCTTTCTTTTATTTAGAAACAGAATAGTTAGTTAACTAATATTCTTCTTTATAATAGATAAAGTATTTCTTAGATCTAGCTTTATTTTAGGGTTAGAAAGCTTATAAATATTATTAGTTAGTAAATAAGACTATATTAGTACTTAGGGTAGTGTTTTAAGGTTAATACTTACTTTCTCTTATAATTTATTAGCTTATAAATGATTTTAAAACAGGTTTTATTATATCTTTTATTATAAGGCAGCAGTAAATATTACTAACTATGCCTTTATAAGTATTGGTTTAAACGTAAGTTATTTAGTTAAATTTAGGGCTATTTTAAATAAATATTTCTAGTTAGCGCCTAAGGATTATATCTTTCTTAAAAAGGGGGTAAAGACTATTAAATAGGTCTAAGAGCTATTAAATTATTAATTCTAAATATTTAAGTTTAGTCTTTATTAGATTTTTAGCTATAACATAATAAAACTTTATCTTTTAAAATTATATTTAGTAAAATTTTTAATTTTCTTTAGTCTTAAAGTTTTCCTTTATCTGCTTAGTTATTATATTAAATAAAATAAGTCTTTTACTAAATTTCTTAAGGTAATACTTATAGGCATTACCTATAAGTATTATTAATAGTATAAATAGGTATAACTTAGGTAAAATTCCTTATACTATATAGATATTCTTAAAGATTAGGACTTTTAGATATATAAAGTTAAAAAGTATTCTAAAATACTTATTTTCCTTATTATAAACTCTAGTAAGAGAGTTTAAGGCTTTTTAGTCTATATTAGTGATTTCCTTTAATATACTTTATTCTTTTAGAGGGGAGGGGATTATTATTTTTATTATTATTTCTTTAGTAGGAGGGTTAGAAGGGTTAGGGGGAGGTAAGGTTATTATTAATATTATTATATTAATGGTGTTATTTTCTGTTAAGAGCTTTTTATTAGAAAAGAAAATAGAATTATTTATATTAACTAAATTAGTAAGTACCTGATTAATTAGTCTTTATAATCCTTCTTATATGTTAATTCCTTAATTTTAAAGAATATCTTAAAGAACTTATCAGACCTTAGGGGTAATTTTCTTGAAAATATTAGCAGTTTATCTTTTAAAGTCTTCTTAGTATATAAATAGAAATCTAGTACCTTACTAGTTACTAGATTTATACTAGTTAATATAGTAGGCAAATTTATTATAAAGTTTAGAAGTTATAGCTTTTTTAAGGTTAATTTCTTTATTAGCTTTAGCCTATTTCTCTATAAAGTAGTTAGAATACTTTTAGAGTTTTATAAGAAGGAAGTCTTAAATGGGTTAATTAGCTTTAGTAGTAGAAGTTAAAGCTATTTTTAGTGTTTTCTCTGTAATAAATAGTAAAGAAGATACTTTAATTATAAACTAGTAGCAAATTAATAATAAGGGGTAAATTTTATAAAGAAACTTTCTTAATAATTATAAATAAGTAGCAAAAGTTAATAATAATAGAAAAAGTTGCTTTTAAGTAGTATAAACAATAGATTTTGCGTAATTAAATAAGTATGTTATATTAGAAATTTGTCTTTTCTGTTAATTTCTAGCTAATCTGTGGTTATAATAACCACTAATTAGTAATAGTTTTATAGGGTATAATATGCTATAGTAATAATACGGGGGGGGGGTAACAAAGGTCTAATTTCTATATATAATTATAATTATCTAAAGGGGAAAAAGAGGGGGATAACGTAGAAGTATAGTGTTATAGCTATAGTACTGCCCTAGGTTATATGATATAGTAATCCAGCTAATTAGGGTACATATATTGTGCATATAACCTACAATTCCCGGTTACTATTGTGTATTCCTTCCATCCTCCAGCCAAGCGATTCCAACAGCTAATAATATAATAAAGTAAGCTTTAGTGCCTAAGGTTAGATATTCTTTAAGGTTATTACTTCTGGTATTATAGGGATAAATTAGTCTATATAAATTATTATTTTTTATTATTTTTTATATTTACAAGGATAATTACTATAAATTAACTATTTACTTTATTATTTCTATTCTTAGTACCTTATAAAGAATGCCTATAGTTTTATTTCTTTTTTATTATTTCTAACACTAGCTATATTAAACCCTATAAAATAACTAGGATAGTTATTTTTATAAAAAGGGCACTTATTATAATATAATCTATAATAATAAATCCCTATATATAAAGGAGGGATTTATTATATAACTAGTAAAGAAATTAATAACTTATACTATATACTTAACTATATAACTTAATAATAGTATATACTAGTGCGTTTAATAACCCTTTTATAATAATATTAATAACAGCTTTACAATTGCTTCTAACTGACTACGTAACGAATCCACCATGTAACATATATGCTTTAATTAGCTAGATTACTTATTAAATAACCTAGGGTAGTACTATAGCTATAATACTATATCTTTTATATTATCCCTCTCTTTTTCCTCTCTTAGAATTTATAAATAAGTAGACCTTTATTACCCCTCCCATGTTATTGCTACAGCATATCATACCCTGTGCTCCTAACAATAGCTTGGTTTTTTTAATTTATTATTTATATATAAAAACCTAAAATACTTTTTATTAATATAATATTATTGATTTTTATAATTATTTTTATTTTTATAAGTTTATTAATATAAGTATTATCTTTTTATTATATTATAATAAGTTTATAATTAATTATATTATGATGGATTCGAGCTTAAAGCTCGGATCTATACAGCCGAAGAGCGGACGACTTTATATAAGCAATATACAAGCAGTCCAGGCCCTAGTTATATATATAACTATAAAGGCAGAAATACTAGAATTAAATAAATCTTTTCTTTCTCTTTTTCTATATAAATATTATTTTTATTTAAGTTACTAGCTTTATAGTTATATTGTAGTAAGACTATAATATATAATATTTATCCTTTTATTATTTACTTTAAAAACCTTAATAAATATAATATAAAGGTTATACTTATAATAAACAGAATAATAACAGATGCATTATAACCTAATACTATAGCTAACCTAGCTAAGACTAGTGCTATATAGGAGCTACTATACCTTTAAGATATAATAGTAGTATAGGAAATAATAAATAAGAATATAGTAAATAAAATTACTAAGCTAAAATAGTAGCTATAAATAGTATTTACTTTAGCTATATCTTATAATACTAATATAAGTGCTTTAGGCATAAGCAGATAGTAAGTAACCTTAATAAAAGTAGAATTAAAGAGAAAACCTATTAATATAAGTAACCCTTATAAGGGAAACCAGATTAAATATCTAGTATAAAAAAGCCTTTTAGCTTATAAACTTAAGGCAGATAGCGCCTTTATTAGGAATAATTAGAATAAATGGAATTTTATTTACTAATACTTATTAAATTAGGTTTAGGCTTAGGTTTTACCCTTTTTTAAAGTAGGAAAATCTATTAATTATACCCTAAAGGAGTTCCTAGTATATCTTAATACCTTATTTCTAAATTCTTATTAGGAAAAGTATACTACTATTAAACTAGATTAAATTAAATAATAACTTAAAGAAAAATTTAATAATTTTTTTATTTACTTTAAGCAAAAGCTGGTTTTAGTAAGTAGATATTATTAAGTAGAATTTGTTAAACTATTTAAACTATATATAGCTTTAAATAAAAAGATATAAAACTACTATATAAAATATAATATTCTTTATATAAACTACTTTTAAGTAGTAAAAAGATTATAAAGTATTACTCTTAATCTTAAATCTTATAAAATAAAAGAATACTTAAAGGCTTAATACTATATAATAACTAAATCCCCTTTAGCTATATCTTAAAATAAAAAAAGTAATATAAAAATAATAAGTATAAATATTATATTTTCTTTTAAGTAATAAAAGATATATACTAAGTAGGTTTTAGTAAAGGAAATATAATTATAATATAATAATAAATAGTACTTATATTATAAAGTTATTAAATATTAATTAAAGGTATATTACTTTCTCCCTATATATCCTTTAAAAACTAATATATATATAATTAATATAACTATATCCTAGGTTAGATTTAAAGTTAAAAATAACTTAAAAAAAATAGCTTTTAAGCTTAAGGCTTATTAAGAAAAAGGAAAATAATAGTTAGCTATTATAATTACTATAAAAGGCATATAAATAAATAAAAAAGAAAATAAACTTTAATTCTTTTTTACTACTAGTTTTATTTAATAAAATAGCCTTTACTAATATATAAGTAAATAGTAAGTATAATAGCTATACTATTATAAGTAAATCTTTTATATAAAGCATAGGGTTTTTTATATTCCTATTAGCCTAACTTTAAATAATCTAAATAGCTATTTTTATTAAATAGCAAGGCTAGGATAGCTACTATTAAGGCTTAATTATAATATCTAGGGTTACCTAGTTTACTACTAATATAAATAAATAGAGTTTTTTAGTCTTTATATATATAATCCTAGGTCTTACTTAGTTATGCATTTTAGAAACCCTATAGTTAAAGTAATATAATATTATAATTTATATAGCCTAGGAGTTACTTATAGTTTATTTTTTAGGAAACCTTTAGATATAAGTAATGTTTACTAAAAAGGTAGTAACTTTAATAATTATAGTATTAGGTTTAGTATATACTAAAATAGTATAATAAGTAGTAGTAAAAAAAGAAAAATATATATAGTTTTTAGCTACTAGCTTATAAAATATAACCTTAATACTTAATATTTTTATACCTAAACCGGACTTAGTTAGAATGCTTTTAAACTACGTACTAGAAAAGCTCTAGGATTTTAGAGACCTATTTAATAAGAAAAAGGTAAATATATTACTACTATATAAAGGGACTATAGACTATTATAATTAATTATAAAAAAACCCTAATAGTATAGACCTTAAGCTTTCTTAGGTTTTTTTATATAATATACCTTAGCAGTAGTTCTTAGAAATATAAAAGTAAATTATAAATCTTATAAATAAAGGTTAAATATAAGCTAGCTTTTTATTAGCTAGGGCTTTAGTCTTACTTATTAAAAAGGCAGAAAAAGGTTAGTGATTTTATATAGACTATTAGGTGTTAAATAAAGTTATAGCTTAGGATAAGTACTCCCTTTTTTTAATTAAAAAAACCCTTTACTCTTTAGCTAAAGTAAGATACTTTACTAAGCTTAATATTTATATAGCCTTTTATAAGCTATAAATTACTAAAAGAAATAAGTAGTTAATAGTATTTTAAATATAATTTAGACTTTTTAAGTAGCTAGTTTACCTTTTTAGTTTAGTAAAAGCACTTACTACTTTTTAATAATATATTAATAATACCTTAGAAAATATATTAAGAGACTTTATAATAGCCTATTTAAATAATATTCTTATTTATACTAAGGGCTCTAAGAAAGACTATATAGTAAAAGTATAAGAGGTCTTATAATAATTAAAATATACTAAGCTATACTTAAATATTAATAAGTATATATTTATAGTTATAAAGGTAAAGTACTTAGAATTTATTATAAAAGCTAGTAAGGCTATTTACCCTAACCTAAAAAAAATTATAGCTATTTAAAATTAAAAGTCCCTTTAAATAGTTTATAGGGTATAAAGCTTCTTAGGCTTTATAAATTTTTATTAAGAGTTTATCAATAACTTTTTAAACCTTATAGGCCCTTTAATTAATCTTACTAAGAAGGCTGCTAGGTTTTATTAGTCCTTAGAATATAAAAAGGTATTTTAGGTACTTAAAGCTGCCTTTATTTTATCCTTAATCCTTATATAATAAGATTTTAACTTAGAAATATAAGTAAAGGCTAACTCCTTTAATAAGGCTATAAGCAGATGCCTCTCTTAATATAATTTAAAGGGAGTATAAAGGCTAGTAATATATTACTTAGTATAACTAACAGCTGCATAGTAGAATTATATAATTTATAATAAGGAGCTTTCTAGTATTATTTCCTGCCTAAAGGCATAATTAGCTAAGCTAAGAAGTATAGCCTAGCTATTTATAATTCTTATAAATTATAAGAACCTAGAGTATTTTACAGCCCCCTAAGAGATGTTTAAAAGATAAGTAAAATAGGCAGAAATATTATCCCTTTTTAACTATTACTTATACTATTACCTAGGTATATAGGCAGGTTAGCTAAATACTCTTTCCTAATAAGACTAGGATTAAAGCAAGGGGGGATAACTAGTAGGTTATATATTTTACCTAATTTATAAGATATTAGAGATAGTTTAAGAGCTAGGAGCTAATATTATAAACCTAGTTAGGGTGCAGATAATAGGTAAGTTAAAGGAAGGTAATAACTAAGATAAGGATAATCTAAATAATTTAAAGATAATAACAGGTTTTAGTCTAGAGGTTTTAAGTCCTTTCCTACTAGGCTTTAATTTATTTTAGTATAAAAAGCTTTAGAATTTATAGGACTAAGGTGTTACTAAGAATAGTTTATACTAAATCTAACTAAAAGTAGTACTAGTAGTAAAGCAGAAGTTTCCTATATTTATAGAAATCTAGTTATAAATAGCAGATTATACTTTAAATATATAAGAAGCACTATAATTTTAGGGATAGCTTTAAGTACCTTATTATAAGCCTCTTATTACCTTACTTATATAGCAGGTTTATAACTTGCTTATATTAGGCTATTTAGGGTAAAATACTACCTTTTAGACACTATATAGGGATTACTATTAGGATAGGATATTAAAGAATATAGTATAGTATATATAGAACTACTATTACTTTAGTAGGTATAAGAGCTAATAACTTTATTAGGGTTTATTAAAGCCTATACTAGCTATAAACCATTACTAGTTATAAATCTCTATGGATTTTATAACAGAGCTTTTAGTATGTAATAAGGCATTGCTATGCTTTTTAATAGTTATTACGGACTGTCTCTTAAAGTATATATAGCTAGAGGTAATAATAAGTATAGTTGTTATAGTCTAGCTAATGTGCGACTACAGTATTAGTGACTATAAATAAGAATAATCTTCTTAAGGGAGAAGAGAAAGAAAAGATCTGTAATCCTTCTAAAACTCCTACCTTTATAGCTTATCTTATTTACTATTATATAGCCTAAGTAAAGAGGCTAAAGTAAGATAAACCTAAATATATATAAGGTCTGATTTACTAGCATAAAGCTTAAGTTAAAAGGCTAAATTAAAGTATATTAGTATGCACGCCTAACTTATATTGCTTATATAGCTTATAAAGTCTAGCTTCTATAATATAGTTATTCTTTTAACTATAAAGATCTAAGCCTTAAGCTTAAATCTATTATATAGCCCCCTTCTTACTACTAAAATACTATAATAACAATAAAATATAGGCCTCTCTCTCTATTATATTCTTTCCTATACTTCCCTAGGTATACATAAATATTAGTTTAATATATAACCTACCTTTAACTAGTTATCTTACTAACTAGATATAAGTTGCTAGCCCCCTGTATTTTTAATATCTATATAATAATATAAACCTAGTCCTTAGATTCTCTTATATTACCTTTCATTATCCCTTTTTTATTAATTATCTTACTTTTATTAATTTTTTTATTTATACTTATCATAGGGACTATAGTTGTTTTTCCTTTTTGCTAAATATTTTCTGTATTTTTATAATACTATATTTATTTATATATAAGTTAAATATCCCTAGTATAATTTATAATATTTAGTTGCTAATAGTTTTAATATAAAAAGCATATCTACTATAGTAAGAGCTCCTCTGCTACCCCCCTTAAACTATATATATAGCAGTCTTACTATAATAAGTAACGTAAATAATAAAGATGCCACTAGCACTACTAAGTATAAGGCATTCTATATTTATTATATAAATTGTTGGTAACGCTCAGGTTACAGGTATGCTGCAGCACAACCGTAAGGGGGGGGGGGGTTTAATAATTAATTCATCTATATCTCTAAGAGGGGAAGAAGCAGGCTATGATGCAGAGGTGTAGTATTGTAGCCACGTTACAGCCCCAGGTTACATGACCTATAATTTAGCTAATTAGGGTACATGCATTCTGTGTGCGACTTATAATTCCTGGTTAATATAGTGTATCCCTTCTATTATTTATATAAGCAATTCCAACACTTGCAAATTCTCTCTTTATTAAAAAAGAAGAGGAATTGCTTTAAAAATGCATAAAATGCCCTAATAATCAGATATTAATAAATAAGTAATAAAGCGAAAAACATCCTTTAAATAAATGACTTTTGTTAGTCTAGGCTAAATGGTTATAGAGGCAAAGAGTGTTGTGGGGGGGGGGGGCCAAAGGGTGTAATTCCCGCGTTTAATCCTACCAAATTAAGCGCTTATAATCGCGTTCAAATTCATTGAATTTGAACTCTTTACTAGGCGCTTAATTTGTTGTTGAATTTAGTAGGGAATTAGGACTTTTCTATTCTTCGGCGGCTCTGGCGGCGGCTCTTGTGGCAATTCTTGCTATAGGTTTTTTAACCTATCCTTCTATATGGATTTAGGCTTTATTCTTTGTTATAAAGGTCTTAAGAGCTTTATTTAGTAAAGCTTTTATTATTATATCCGCAGGATTATTATTACTATTAATCTAGCATATCTTAGCTACTTCCCTTCTCTTATATAACTGCTATAAAGCTATAATATTAATTATTAGCCTCTTTTCCTTTATTGTTCCTAGCTTAATAATATACTTATATAGTGAGAAAGAGTTAGTGCATATAATTATCAGGATTCTTAGCTTATTGATTTAGTTAGTAATGATATTTAAAGTAGTGCTTATTACATAAGTAATGTTAACACCTTAAACCATCCTATATAGCTTAAAAGCTAATGCACTTCTTGTAACTCTTTTAGATTTTATTAAGCTATATGTTATAATATTTCCTCTAAGGGTGAATTTAGAGGTATTGTTATCCTTCCTTTTATTGCCTAGAATAATTACATAGCCTAGTTAAGAGCTAAGGTCTTTATTATTTGCAAAAGAACTGTTAACAAAGACATAAAAAGCGGCGTTTTCTAGTAAGAGAGATATATATTAAAGTCCACGGTCTTAATTATTAATTTACTATTAAAGTCTTTTATTAAGCCTTAAAACATTATTAGATCCTGGATATTAGACTTAGGCAGTAACGAAAAGATTATAAGATGCTTTAGGTTAATATATTAAAGCAATATACGCTCCTTATGCTTGCTGTTTAACATATTTTACTTAGTTAGTTGGGTTATTAACTTGTGATAGCTTCCTTCCTTGTGCCTTTTATTGCAAAAAGAAGGTATTATTATTAACTTTGCTCAAAATGCAACTATTAAACATTAATGGTATTAAAATCGTTAACCTCTCTTTTAGCTTTACAAGGAATTTAGCGTTTTTTAACTTAACCTCTTTATAATTAAAAAACTTAGCATTACTAAATCCTAAGGTATTATTAGTCTGCATTTTAATAATTCTAAAACATAAGCTTTTACTAGAAAAAATAAGAAGATAAGGGTTATATATAGAGGTTATTATTTATAGTCTCTAATAATAATAATTAAAATACGTCGACTACTAATGTGTGCCAGCCTTTACTATTCTGTATAGCAGCTTAATTATAACCATAATAACGTCTGGCGGGTAAAGGTATGCAATCTGCATGGGAAGCTTTATAAGAATCATGCAATTAAGCTTTATCTGTAACTGCATATATGCTTAGGTAATATCCCTTAGCTAAACCATAATGCCTTCCTTTTTTAATAAGGGAGCAAGGGCAATAATAAGCCTTTAACTAGCTCTCTAAATTATTAGGGACTGCATAAGAATAACCTCTTTCCCACGGTTGCTATGGCCTTAAATAACATATTATGACTTTTTATATAGGGAGTTAGTTATCTTGCCTTTAACTTCTCTTACTATTTATAAGCTAAAGAGTCTTTTACCTCTATACCTTTATAGGTTAAATTTCATAAATTTAAACATATTCCTTACTAGCAAAGCATTAATCTCTGCTTTATTAGAGAGTTCAAAAGGTTCTCTAGGTATATTGATTTTTCCTTGTATGCAGAGGTTAATTATAAGTTAAAAATCAGCCTTTTCTTTCTTAGTAAGAAAAGCCTTTGCTTAAGGGTGTTTCCAGGGTCTTCCACGTTCTCTTTATAATAAAGTTATTAGGTTATTAGGGGGGTTCTTATAATTTTTATTACCTTAAACCAGGTCTTCCTTATAAACCAGGTCTTCTTTACAAGAAGATTTTACCTCTAGCAAGGTTATATACAGTTTAATAACTATAGATTAAAACTTTATAGGGCTATAAGGCATCTTAATAATATAAGTCTCTCCTTCTATTAAGAGAAGCTTATAAGGGCTAGTTTATCTGCCTTTTTTATAATAAACTTATACATTAGAATTTAAGGGAAGAGTATATATAGGCAGGGTTATTAGGCTGTTATAGGTGTTAAGAGCATTATGGACTTAGCGCCTTATAAGACTGCGCCTTACTTTATTTATTGCTTTTTAAAGTATTTTAGCTCTTTAGGTAACTATAAAGCTTAGGGGGGAATTATTTGTTATCTTTAAATAGGTTCTAAAGACTAAGAAGGTGGGAATAAGGCTATTTATACCAGCAGAGTTATTAACTGCTTTAATAGCTATTTAAAGTATTTACTCTTTTAGGAGAAGACTATTAGCTTTAGTCTTAATGATATTATATGCTCTGTAAAGAGGGGCATGATATTGCTTAAGTTTTCTAATACTATTGTAAGCCTTAACAGGAACTTTGTTAATATTAATTAATAACAGTTAAGCTAAATACCTGAATTTGCTAGAAGCGAAATTCCTTCTAGTATTATAGACTATCCAGTCTGGGGGTCTAAGATATATATTAATCCAGCACTCTTTAAGGGCATTTTAGATATCTTAAGCTTTCTGTTATTAGGGTTTAAGAAAGCGGGCAGCTTAAAATAATATTACTAAATCTATAACGTGTAGGACCGGCTTCTTGTTAATTTACATGATATTAACGAGGACCTTGTAGTTAAATTTAAGATTGTCTTTAAGAGTGAATTTAAATCTGCTTAGAGCTTTTGCATTTATTTAGTATTAATAGTAAGCATGTGTAATTCTTTCTATGTTAGCCTTATTAAATTCTTTACCAGCCCTGGTAAGAAGGTTATTTAATTAGTTAATTGACAGATAACTAAATTAATGATAAAGTTAACGGATCTTAGTTTTAGAAAGCATAAAGATGGCAGGTTTTTAAGAACTAGCTGTCTACTAAGGATATCCCTATTTCCTAATAATGGATACTTTCTTATCTCCTTAGATTAGAAGATTCTTAAGATTATTAAGTTTAACACCTATTTTATCCATATTTATAATAAAATATAAAAACAGTATAGTATTATTAAGCATATAAAAGGGTATTATACTAAAGATTGTTAGAAGCTTTAAAATACTAGTGGAAGTTATAGTACTAGCTTTAAAGGTAATGGTCCTTTAGTTAGAAGAATGCTTAATTATAAGGTTCTTTATAATCTTTATTAAAGTGTTAACTTGGCCTTAGCCAGCAGTTAAAATTCCTAATGCTCCTGTATCTAGGAGTATGCCGTGGAATGTATCTGCTGTATATCTTATATTTATAAGATATATGTATTGTTTAGGTTGTTTATTAGTATTGCGGTTGTAGGGGTCTTTAAGAAATAAGGCATATTTAAAAGCATTATCCTATAAGAAGTTTACAGTTAATTGGGAAAAGAGTAGGGAATTTAGTGCTTATATAAAGAATATTATAAAGGAGAGAGTATTATAAGCCTCTTTATTATCTGGTTTCTCTTTTTTATTAGTAGTAAGAAAAGCGGCGTTCTAAGCGGCTTTTTTGTATTTGTCCTTACTACTATTATTAGTAGTAGTAAGTTAGGCTATTTTGCCCTTATAGGCCTGTAGAAATGCATAGTATTGGCGTTTAGAAGGTGGTTTTTAGTGTTTTCTGTTATTTTACTAAGTTATTCTTGCTTTCTTCTGCTTAGAAGTAGGATAGTTAGTTAACTAGTATCCTTCTTTATAGTAGATAAAGCATTTCTTTAAGCTCGCTCTGGCTTAAGGTTTTTTATAATATATAGCTTATAAATACCGTCGGTCTATAAACATTGCTATGCTAGTGTTCTAGTATATAGACCAGGCAATAAAGGCAATGTTATTAGTATTTATTAGTAACTAACTTATAGAGGTTAGTAGTATGTCCATTGCTAAGAGGCAATTTTAAAGATTACTAATAAATCCTTTAAAGGTTAGCACATTTCTAAATTTAATATTATAGAAATCGTTATTGTTTTCTATTACTTGCCATACTTAATAAAGAAGAATTGTATTTTACTTAAGAGGGTTATAAAGGCTATTAAATATCTTTATAAGTTGGTTAAGAAGGATTTCTAGGCATTTTGACTTGTTCTTTATTAGATGTTTTATAATAATATAGCGAAGGTATAAATTAGCAAATTGTGTTTTGTAAAAGCTCTTATTCTCAGGTGTTTTAAAGTGATTCCTAATGTTCCGAGTCATTTCCTTAAATAGAATTATCTTTACTTTAAAGTATTTAAGGAAGTATATATAGGCTTTACCTTAAAGCATAATAAGGAAGGCTTTTAGGTAAAGTAAGGGGGAAACTCCTGCTTAAGAATATTTCTTTTTAAAATATAATAACTTCTTATTAATAAAGTTGTATACTTCTCTAGAATATTGTTTTTCTTTTTAGTAAAGTCTCTTAAGAGTATTAAGGGCTTTTTAATTACTATTAGAAAGTATTCCGGTTAGGGTTTGTGGTTTTAGGGGAGGGTCTTTGGTTAAATGAAAATCTTTATTATTAGAGTCCTTATTATTAGGAAGTTTAAGTTGTTAAATCTCTTCTCCTTTTCTAGTTGCTTTTTCTAGCAAAGGTTTGTATTCTGTGTTAGGGTTAATGTTTAAGATATTAATAAGATCTTTAGAGACGTTTAATCTTAATCCTCTAGCTGTTTTAACACTATTATTATTAAGGTAATTACAAAGGGTATACTTAAGGTTATTATTAATTTTATTAAAAGTATTCTTAGTTTAATTTTTATAGTCCTGCTAAAAGTTAATAAGGAAATTACGCCCTTTTCCTTTATTAAGAATATAGTAATTAATTGTATATATAATATGGTTATTAATCTGTTGTTTAGTAGCTGTATTAACATTAATGTTATTAACTAACTTAGTCTAATTTAAGGATAGAATTAAATAGTGCTTATAAAGTTTTTAGAGAAGGGTGCTCTTTAGAAGTTCTCTTCTATAGACATCCTTTTAGAGCTATTTATTAAAATCATCCATTTTTCCTTAGCTTGACGACATTTTAGTGTTTTTTTTTAGGTTAAGCTTTGTGTTTAGTGCTAATTAAAGCGGTTGGCGTTAGTTGATTCTCTGTAAATAATAGTAAAGATCTGGTTTTAATCATGGACAAGTAATAGTTAATAATAAGGGAGAAGATCTATAAGAGTTAAGTCTTCTTATAATTATAAATGATTTAATAGTTAATAATTTAAAGAAATAATCCTTTAGTTAGCATAATATTGGAATTTCTTATAGTTACGTAAGTAAAAGCGTTTAAATGAGTCTCTTCTGTATATAACCTAATAAATCTATGGTTATTAGTAACTACTAATTAGTATTAGTAATGCTTAGGTTACAGATATGCTACAGTATAACCGTAAGGGGGGGGGGTTTAATAATCAATTTATTTATATCTCTAAGAGGGGAAAAAGCAGGCTATGATATAGAGGTGTGGTGTTATGGCCACGTTATAGCCCTAGGTTACATGACCTATAATCCAGCCAATTAGGGTGCGTGCATTCTGTGTACGACCTATAATTCCTGGTTAATACGGCGTATCCCTTCCATCATCCATACGAGCGATTCCGACATAAATAATCTTTATATTTATAAGGAGGCTAAATACCTTCTTAACTCTTATAGCTATACTTACTATGCTTATTAGATAAGTTATAAGAGTTATCTTTAAGAAAGAGAGCTTTTATTAGTAAACCCTAAGTTATAATAAACTATTAAGAATATATACTAACTTACTAGCGCTAGGTATATAATTAAAGTCCTAGCTATGTCTATAGTGCTTAGGCATAAGGCTACTTAAGCTATCCTTATAGCCAAATTTATTTATACTAAATATTGTTTTAAGAACACTTTAAGAGCTGCTTATACTACTGCTTTTACTACTATTACTACTATAAGCCTCCTCCCTGCTATCTCCTTTAGTTCCCCCTTTATACTTATTGCCTTTATAGTAGTAATAAATATACTATAGGCTGCTAATTTATTAGTTAAGATATACTAACTTTAAAACACTTTTATATAAAGTATTATAGCTAGTAACTACCTCCTAAAACATACTAGGGCTCTTATTAACTAACCCCCTTTCTTATTTAAGTAGCCTGCCCTTAGGACTACCCCTCCTTAACCTCCCTTTAAGAATAAGAGTTTTATTAAAACTAGTGCTAGTTTTATTAACTAAAATATCCTGCCTACTAAGTATATAGTATTATAAACTTTAGTAAATTTCTCCTAGTCTTTATACCTAAGAGGGTACTTCCTTACTAGCTTAACTTAGTTCTACTAGCTATTAATAAAGTTAACTCTTATCTTATTTTCTTTTAGTATTAATATTACTCCTTTATTATAGTAAATATTATACTTATTAGTTAGATCCTATAACTTAATAGCCGCTTCTGGGTTAATATTAGTAATTTACACTTTAAACTTATTCTTAATAAAAGGTATATTCTCTAGGTAAGATACTCTATATAATAAAATACCTCTGTTAATAACTTTAGAATCCAGGTTATTATTAAACTTTTCTAGACTCTTTTCTATCTTTTCTGTTTTAATGTCTTTACTAAAAAATGCTACATACTAGTAGACATCTGGAATAGCAAAGTTTAAATTAAGGCTTATAGCTGCATTAAGTCGACCTACTTTACTATTCTGCTTAATTTATATAGCCCTATTAAAGTTATTTACTACTAGTATTTTTTTCTTATTTCCCTAGTTAAGAATGTTATTTAAGAAGATAGAATTAAAAGATATAATATAGTAAACACTAATATCCTTTTTACTAGGGAGATCCTTTTATATTACTAGCACTTAATACGTTAAGTTTAGTAGAATTATAATGTTATATACTACTATTACCTATTAAGCTAGCATATAGTAAGTGTCTTAAAACATCTATCCTAGTACTATTATATTATATACTAACCTAAAAACTAACCTTAAATTAATAAAGTTAATTTTTACTCTAAAGCTATAAAGAAAACTTATACTAATTAATAATTTTAGTCCTAGATTTAGTATAATATTTATAGTTACTATAAGGTAACCTTAGATGTTTTTTCCTCTTATAATTCCTAGAATATAAAAGTTAAAAGTAGCCCTTTTTATAATAATAAAGGCTAAAGCTACTCCTGTTACCGATTTTAGGTCTTACTTCTCCTACTTTATATTTATCTTATATTACTAGAGCTACTATTTGTTAGCTAAGATTAGTAATATTCTAGTATTTACACAAATTATATAATTAGGTCCCTTATTATAGAATTAAATTAGCATTTTAAGGAAGGTATTTATCTGCTTCCTTCCCTTAATATTAATCTTCTATAGTTTAAATACTACCTTAATTACCTAGTCTTCTTATAGACCTCCTGTTAAAATTAGCTTATTTAAACTCTAAGTTATAGTATTTTATATAATATTAACTCTAGTTATAAAAGCTTTAATAATTTCCTTCTCTTCCTTAGGCTCTTTTTGCCTTCTTTTATTAAAAGCCTTTATTTTGCTAGTCTTTATAGTTAAAAAGGTAGGATTCTCCTAGTCTAAGTCTCCCTTCTCTACTATATAAAAAGCACTAATAAAATTAGATTTAACCTCCCCTTTATTAGAGTTATAGTTAAATATAGGGTATGCTTTGCTACCTTTTACAGTAAAGTATATATTTATAAAGTTAGACTTATTATGTTTATTATCCTTTAATAAACTTCCTTCTCCGGCTAAATAGTATTTAAAGTCTGCTAGATACTGCTCCTACTTTCTAGTATTAGAATTATTATTTAAAACTATAACTTTATAGAATTCCTAGTTTAAACGCTTTTATTGCCTAAATTATCTTAAGCAGAATTAATCCCCTTAGTAAGGGTTCTATTACTCTTTAAATTAATTCCCTCTTTAATCTTCTTTTTTCAAGAATCTCTTTTTTCTTTTATTATCTCCTTAAGATTTATTTTCTTAGCTATAGGCCCTACCTTTCTTAGTTTAAGGGTCTGCTTTCTTTTTTATAAGATTCTCTTTTTTAACTTTTAATTAATATAGTTTATTATTATTATACTACTAGGACCTTTAAGGTTAATTTTTGTCCTATTATAGTTTATTTTAATAAACCTATTTTTAGTATAGGACTAATAGCCTTTTTTAGTCTCCTTAGTTATAATCCCTTAGGCTGCTTAATCTCTCTTTAATGTATATATAGTAAGGATATTATTATTAAAAGTTAACCTATTAAAAACAGTTTTCTCTCCTCTGGTTATAGTCCTTATAATAGTAATTCTAATAGGCCTTTACTTTTTTACTCTTAGATTTATTTAAGTCTAAGGATTTATTATTATAAAGGTAGGCTTTTATTATTTCTTTAGTCTTTTCCTAATAATAGGACTTTTATTACTCCTTTATTTTTTAATATAAATTACAGTGTTTTCTGTCTATTATATTAAGGTATTTATTATACTTTATGCCCTTAGTTAGATTTAAGCATAGCTTCTTTAGCTTAGGATATAATTTTATCCTAAAGCACACCAGAAGCTGCAGATTTATTATCTCTTTATTTGCTCTAGTATACTAAAAGATTTAAGCTATAAAGTCCTAAATAAAAATACTATTTATAATATTTTCTTAAGTATACTTAGCCTGCTTAAGCTTTATTACTATATCCTTTATTTTTATATAGAATTCTTCTTATACTACCTTAATAACACTATTAATACTAGTAAAAATCCATTCCTTTTTAGATTTATTTAAATAATACTAGTACTAAGTTATTGCTTTTTTATAAAATAGTTACTAGATATTATAAAGTAACACCTCCTTCTGGTTTAGTAGTGCTTTAAATAGGTACTTTCTTACTACCTAAATTTAAAGCTTAGGATTTAAAAAAATAGCGGTTTTTCCTTTATATAAGATAAATTTATTACTTATATCTACTATATCTGGTTTTAGGTCTAAAAGTCTAATATTCTAGATCTTTTAAGTTAAACTTACTAACCCTTTCTTTTTAAGTGCCCTTTTAGGCTTAGAATTTTATTTTAAATTACGTCCTAGTTAGAAGGTATTATGTTTCTAGTATCCTAGTATTTGGCTTAGCTGGTTATTATAAGGCTCTTTAGTATAGTAATTGTTACGGGACAATCCGCGATGTCGGATCCCCACCTATATAGGACGGATTCGTCATGTAGCTAGTAAGACTTAATAATAATAACAACTTACACAGAATGCACTTAACTATATGACTTAATAGTAGTATATACAGGTGCATTTAATAACCCCTTTATAATAACGTTGATGACAGCTTTACGGTTGCTTCCAACCGACTACGTGACGATACCACCACGTAACAGTAATAACTATCGTTATAACCACCTGCTTTATTACTATAACTATCCACTTTATAGCTATATCTGCTTCCTTATTATAGGAAAGTTAGGGTTAGATTTATATATTACCTTATGTTACTGTTTTTAGAAGGTCCTTCTATAAGTCTGTTACCTTATTATATAGGTAAATATAATAGTATTTAGGAGTATTAGTATTATTAAGTGCTAGTATAGTATGTCTCCCTCTGTTTATAATCTTTATACTTACTAGAGTCTTATCCTTATTATTAGTATTCTATTATTAGTAGGGCATAATTTTATACGTTCTTTAATAAAAAACATAGTTAAGGTGCTAATATTATTACTTAAGGATTTAGAGGAGTGCCTTCTTATTTAATATTTAGTAAACTAAAGGTTTATATATTCTTAAGGGGAAAACCTTATTAGGGTGCTAATATCATTGCCTAAGGATTTAATAAAACACCTCTTTATTTAGTAGTTAGTTAATACTATAAAAATCCTGCTTATTATAAAGACTTATATCTCTTTACTAGGGGAAACTATTAAGCTTAGTTTAAAACTATATAAGGTAGGTTAAAAGAGGTCCTAGTATTATTATAATAACTTATATATTTAAACTTTTATTGTAATTTAGGTAAATCCTAATTATATAGTAAGAGGTCCATTACTTCTAGTTAGTAAGATTTATTAGTACTAGTATAACCTTATATAAACCCTATTACTTCTCTTAAGTTGCTTATTTTAATTAGGTAATCTTAAAACCTTATTAGCTTAGGTATTATAACTATTGTTTTACCCCTTTATTAACTGGAATTCTAACTAATTTACTCTAGTAGAATAGGTCTGGTCTACTAAGGGTTTAGTTACTAAGTTATATTAGCTTTTATTATTATTAGTTTAAACGGTTCCTATGTAATTAGCACTATATTCAACTACTGGTTCTAGTAACCTGCTTATATCCAGTTTATGGAGGCTATTATAATTTAGTTTAACTCCTTTATTTATAAAGTAAGGCTAACTAAAGTATTTAAGATATTATCTTAGGTTTCTATTATTTGTTATTAAAAGTTAGTTTTTATAGGGTAAGCAAGGTTTTCTTTAATTTATATCTATAACTTTTATATTTCCCTTATTACTTTATATACTTTCTCTTATATTTTAGCTACTTTCTTAATACTTTATAGGATTTTATAAGCTAAGGTATTACTAATAGTGTTCTTAGTTTTAGGTTTCAGCTTATGCCCTACTATAATATTAAATAGTTTCTTAGTATTTATTAAATCCTAGTATACTTATCTCCCCTTACTAGTTTTAAGGGGTTATTAGTCCTTAAGAGATTATAACTTTTTAGCTAATTACTCTTTCTCTTTTTTAAATATAATAGAATTCTCTGTTATTAAAGGACCTTTTACCCCTTATATAGTCTTATTTATTATCTTATCTGGGTTAGTTAAATCTTTAAGTATTATAAACCCTCTTATATATATTAACATAATAAGGTTCCCTATTTCTCTATAGTCTTTATTATTCTAAAAGTCTATATAGGTAAAAGACTTATAGTAAACTAACTTATAGCTTTTTATAGATTCTTTACTAGAGGCTAGATTCTGCTTTAGTAGTAATATAAGTTATATAATAATAGCTAGTTATTTCTATTATCTCCTGCTAGATAAAGCTGTTTTTTATATCTTATTGCCTCCTAAGGTCTCCTTAGGGTTATTATTTAGATTAGGACTAGAAACCATAGTTAGAATAATATCCCTAATGCTTAATGGTTTTATAAGTTAAAAAGCCTTTAGTTCTTTAATAAGTATAATAATAAGCAAGGTTTCTGGCTTTTTAAGAGGTATTATAGCTATTAAAGTCTCTAGTTCTAAGAGAAATATAGTCCTAAGTAGGGTGGTTTTAATCCTTAATAATATTACTTTAGGTTTAGTTATTAATAATTTAAAAAGCCCTTTCTTTTTAGCTTTTTTTAGTATTTTTTATACTAGAATTAGTTCTTCCCTAAAGTATAAGTAATATATAAAAACTAGGTTAACTAGTTATAGTAGTTCTAAGGTTTAGTAAAGCTTTTCTTTATAGAATTTATAACTTCCTAGGCAGGAAAGGTTCTTAATCTTATTATTAGTAGTTATTAGTCTTCCTTTAGAACTAAGAGAGTTAGGATTTTGCTTAAGGTATTTATAAAGCTTAGAAACATAGTAAAGCTCTCTCTTAGTAATAGTTATAATATATAATTAGTAGTTATCTAATTTCTAGTACTAACTTATTAATTTAGACATAAGTTTTATTAAATCCTTCTTACCTTTTAGCTTATAGCCTTACTATAGGTAGTAAATTTAATGTTTTAGTATACTACCTTGCTTATTAATAATAGTAACTCTAACTCTTTAGCTATTATAGCATTATTAGTTAGGACCTAGTAATTTAGTAATTTAACTTAATATGTCTTACTAACTAAAAGTAGTAAGTTCTTAATTTTTAGTTAAAACCTTATATAAAGAATGTAAGTAATTGCTACTAGTTATTATATAGTAGTATTATTATGTTATTAGTTAGAAGTAACTATAAAGCTATTATTAATATTATTATAAGAGGGTTATTAAACGTACCTATATATACTACTATTAAGTTATATAGTTAAGTGCATTCTGTGTAAGTTGTTATTGTTATGTCTTACTAGCTACATGACGAATCCGTCCTATATAGGTGGGATCCGACATCGCGGATTATCCTGTAACATTACTATTTCGGACATCTACTAATATATAGTATTTTTTAATAAAGACATTAAGACAGAAAAGACAAAAGAGAGTCTAGAAAAGTTTAATAATAACCTAGATCCTAAAGTTATTAATAAAGGTATTTTATTATATAGAGTATCTTGCTTAAAGGATATACCTTTTATTAAAAATAAGTTTAAAGTGTAAATTACTAATATTAACCTAAAAGCAGCTACTAAGTTATAGGATCTAACTAATAAGTATAATATTTACTATAATAAAGAAGTAGTACTAATACTAAAAGAAGATAAAATAAGAGTTAACTTTATTAATAGCTAGTAGAACTAAGTTAAGCTAGTAAGAAAGTACCCTCTTAGATATAAAGACTAGGAGAAATTTACTAAAGTTTATAATATTATATACTTAACAGGCAGGATATTTTAGTTAATAAAACTAGCACTAGTGGCCTGCCCTAGCTTTATTATTTAAAAAAATATAGAAAAGACTAAGAAAGGTTAAGTTATTATAAATACCAAACCTCTTAATAATATTACTATACTAAATGTATATCTATTGCTAGACTAAGGTAATATCATATAGAATACTTATAGTAAAGAGTAAAAATCAATTTTTAATATAATAGGCTTTTTCTACCAGCTTCTAGTATAAGAGGATTACTAGAATTATATAGTAGTAATCTCTAAAAAAAAGCTAGAGGTATTGCAAGTTACATTAATAGGGTATAAGAATTCGCTAGCTTTTGCATAATAATTTATAAATTGCATTTTCTAACTATACTAAAGTTATATTTATATTTATATTAACAATATTATTATCTTTTCTAACACTCTTAAGGATTATCTTAAATACCTTAAGATAGTCTTAAAAGTCCTAGAGGAAAATAAAGTGCATATTATAGCAATTAAGTCTTTTATTAAATATTACTTAATCTAACTTCTTAGCTTTATAGTTAATACTAATAGAATTATTAATATAAATAATAAAATTAAGTTGTTTTAGTAAATAAAAATTTCTTATAACTTATTAACCTTAAAAACCTTTATTAGTATAGTAGGATTCCTAAGAGCAGGAATCCCTTAGTTTAACTTATAGATCTAACTACTATAGACCTAAAAAACAGCACTTATATGTAAACTTTATAAATATATTAAGTTACTAGTAAGAGCTTTAAAGCAGGTATATAAGAGAAAGGCATAAGAAAAATCCTTTATTCCTATAAAAGATAAGAAAGCAGCCTTTAAAGCACTAAAAACCATACTTTATAAGAAAATACTACTATAATATTATAATTTAAAGCAACCTTTATTCTTTAAAATTAATACTTATAAGAAAGGTTTTAGTCAATATACTTTTTAACTATATAAGAAGTAAAATAAAAAAAGTATACTTAGTAAGGATATTATAGCTATAAAACTTTACCTAATCCTTTTTCTCTCTTATTTAATATTTACAGCTAAGAAGTAGTATAAATTAACTAAGGTAAAGGTAGCTATAATTATATAAGCAATGCAAAAACTACAAAAAATAGCTTAATCTAACTATTATCTAGTTAATATCCTAACTAACCATATACTTACTAAAGGAATTATTAAACATATCTTTTTAGCTATAATAAACCTTAATAAGGCTAACCCAAAGTTAGCTAAGGTAGCAAATTATTTATTATAGTTTAAATTATAAGTGACCTATATACTAGGAGTTCTTAACATTATACCTAATGCCTTATTATAACTTCTAGTAGAGATTAGCTACTATAAGGCTATAAACTATAGTATATATAACAAATTAAATACCTATATATACTTCTGTTAGAACTATTAAGTAGTGGCTATAATAAATAACTTATTAAAAAAGGAAATATTAGCAGGGTATAAATTTAACCCATAATATTATTAAATAATTAAGAGTATTAAGGATTTCTAGCAAAAGCAGCTAAAGCAAGAACGGAACTAACTGCAAATTCCACTTTATAGCTAGGACCTTATAGATAAGGGCTTACTTTATTATAAAAATAAAAAAGGGCTTAAATAACTATATATTTTAAGTAGCTATATTAAGACTATACTAAGAACTATATATATTCATGTACGCTAGGTAGCTAGAGCCACTAACTAGTTCATCAACTAACTTCTTAATATAGGAAAAACCCTAAGATAGGGGAGAAAACCCATATTCTTCTATATAGCTCCCGCTAAGCCTTTAATATAGAGTTTTTATTATTTCTAACTATTAGTATAAGATATCTGCCAGTTCCCCGGAACTATAAACAATAACAAAAGTGTAGTTATGCTTTATATAAAAGGTTAGTATGTTAGTAAAAACCCCTTATAAGCACCTCCCCTCCTAGTCTAGCTCTTTCTCCTTTATCCTATTGTTTCTATTGCCTCTAGTCCCTTTCTCAGCCTTATTATTACGTATCTGCTACGCCTTACCAAGCTCCTCTGCTAATCTATACTGCTAAAGTTACCTAGTTAAAAGCACCTACTTTATAATATTTAGTGCTAGCTTCTTATTATTAAGCACTGCCCTAAGTTCCTATAAATCTCTTATTATAGGCACTACTAGAATCAGTCTTAAATAGTTATATTCTAGGCATAACAGGATAAGGTAGTAAATATCCTTATCTTCTCCCTAGTATTAGCATATTAGTAAAGTTACCTTAGGCACCTGTCTGTTATAAAGAAAGGCATTCAGCCCTATTTTTTCCGTTTAAAGCTAAACTAGGGCTATAGATTCATGCTTAAGCAGGCTATTATAAAGCTTTACTATCTTTTTTGTGCTCTTAAAGTTAGGTTTCTTATTTACTGCTATTACTTTTGCCCGTCCTCTTCTTACTTAAGCCTTATGCCTCTGTTAAATCTACTGTTTTTCCTACTCTCTCTCTAATTCCTATCTGGCTATAAGGCTGCTAGGGAGGGGGGGGGGGGCATTAAGAAACGCCTTATAGCAATTACGTTAGCGGCCTCTTCCTTAGCATTATAGCTATAATGCTATTAAATTACAGGCCTGCTATATCTTCTTGCCCATACTACTATCCTTAAGTCTTTAGTAGAATTATTATTTAATATAATTAAGGTACAGATCTACTAGCAGCACTGCTGCTTCTGTCTCTAAGAGTATTACTAGTGTTGCCTTATATGGCCCTATAACCCGCCTTAAGCATTTATTCTATTCCCTTATAAATACCTTTACTACCCCCTGTGCTACCCCTTCTAGCTTACTGCGGGTGTAGTATATCCTAGCTTTATAGGCTATTATGCTTCTTATTACCTATATATAAAGGGATCTTATACACTTTAATTAGCATCCTTATGTAAATACAGCTAGCGCTATAAGCGCTAATTTCTGCTGTAATAATTTAGCATTCACCTTCTCTATATAAATTAACTAATAAAGCTTCTAGTAAATCCAAACCCTTAGGAATCGCGCTAATTATGTCGGTTATATTATTGCTCTTTTAAGTTAGATTATTATTATAATCACCTGCCTTTTCCTTATAAAATGTATTAGCTTGCTCTTTCCTAGGTTAAACCTTAGCTTATACTTCTTTAACTACTCCTTATATATTCTCTAGGCTCTTTTTAGTTATACTTTTATCTTTTCTGCTGTTTTTTTATATACTATAATGTTTATATTATCTAAGAACCCTAATATTAATATTAATTCTACCGCTGCTAGTCTTTAATATAGTAGCGTAATATAGAGTAGGAAGAGAATAAGAGACACTAGCGACCCTTACAGAACCCTTATAGTAACTTAGATTTCCTTAGTAATACATCTATTAAACGCTAATTATACTCTCCTTTTTAATGTAAAGCCCTGTGCCTATCTAGCTATCTACCTTAGTAGTCCTAACTCCTTTATAGTGTAAATTAATCGTTTATAGCTAATAGTGTTAAACGCTTTAGTAATATCTAGCTGTAGTAATAATACTATCCCCTAGTAATGCTACGCTATTTTTATAACTTTTTTTAGCATACTTAGTGCTATTTCCGTTAATCTGCCAGCTTTATTGCTTATTTATATATCTAGTAGTATATAGCCTTCCTTTATTATAATAGTAATCCTCCTTATAATAGCTCCCTTAATCACTTTACCTATTATGTTTAATAGCAATATTAGCCTCTACCCCCCCGGTCTGCCTAACTCCTTAAGGGACTTCCTAGGTTTATATAAAACTACTACCTTTACTTGTTAGAAAAAGGCTGGATAATATCCTAAGCTATAGTAAGTATTTATAAGGCATATTAAACACAATATTAGGGCCGCTTTATATAGCTTAAGGAAACCTATTAGCAGCTTGTCCGGTCCTAGAGCTTTTTAACTTACTATATTTTTTATAACCTCTTTAATTTCCTCCTCTATAAACATAGAAACTGCCTAATTATTATTATAGTATCTTATTCCCTTCTCTGCCTCTAGACCTAAAGCCCTAGCTATAAATAGAGGGAAGAACCTCTTTATAAATGCCCTTACCTTACCCTTATATATAACCTTTACTATCTCCTTCCTACTGTTATCTCCTAGCCAGGTTAGTAGTGGGACCTGTTGCCTTTTAAGAGAAAGTCTACTCTATAGCTAGGCCTAATACTCTAGGGTCTAAAGACTCCCTTTAGACCTAGATAACTTGCTAACTACCTATTGCTAGCTACTTCTCTTTTCCTTTAAGATAATATAATTCTGTTTTTTTATAGCTTCCGTTAAGGCCTGCTATGCTTTCTATGTCTGTTGTTACTACTACTGCCTATTAGCACATCTTGCCTCTACTATTATATCCCTTACCCTTTTATTCTACTAAGGCTGTAGTTTATTATGCCCTTAAGGTTACTTAGGTGCTATTATATTAGCTATCTTTATAAGCTATTAAGTAAGCTACTGTATATAGTTATTAATTTCTTGCTAGTTATATAGCAGAAGCTCTAACCTCTTCTTTCTAAGCCTGTTTAAAGCCTCTGCTATAATAAGGTTTTTATCTGCTGTCCTTTAACCCTGGACTAACCCTGGGCTATTGCTTAATTCCTTGTTTATTCTAATACTAATAAGCTAGGGCATATGGTCGGATCTGGCGATTTCCACTGGCCTAATGAATTTAACACTAATGTTATAAGTGGTCCACGCATGGTTAATAGTGCTGTCCCTGCTGCTATGTTCTCTTTTTATTACTTCCCTAAACGGCATAGCTAGGCTGAGTTACTACCTTATTATAAATTCTAATATCTTATTATGCCCTAGAGATGTTTGGCCAAATCTGTTTTATAAGGGGTAATATTAGTTAAAGTCCCCTATAAACATACTTTAGCCCTTTGCCTAGGTATTAGCAAAGTATTATAAAGGCGTCTGCTACTCCCTTTTATAAGCTAGGGAATAGATATTATATATTTCTACTTTACATAGCTTAATACTATACTAATCCTCCCCTCTCTCTATAGTCTAAAGTCCTGTCTTAGCCTTTTAGTATATATAAATTGCTATTCTTCTACTATATATTGCTAATATATAGTGTTCCTAAGATAAATTCAGTAGTATACTGTTATAGCCTCCTGGTTCCTAAATAGCTATTACCTTAGGACTAATGTTATGCCCTAATGCTAAATGTACTAAATTGCTTTTCTTTTGTATATTCTAGTATATAACCTTAATTATATACTTTATTGTGTGCTTTAGAGCACCCTGGTTGGGCTGGCTCCGGTATTATTTAGCCCTTTAGTTAGCTATAAAAAGGCTAGTATTATGCCTTTCTCTGCCGGTCTCTGTTATTCTAATCTTAGCTTATAGGTTTATCTTATAGAAGGGCCCCTTAGTTATATGCTCCTTCCTCTTAGCTGCCTTTTTATTAGTCCTCTGGTTTCTTCTCCCTAATAACCCTTACCTGTAGTAGCTATTGTAACCTCTAACTAATAGTTATAGAAGAATAGCGGCCTTATAGTATAAGCCTCCCTGGCCTACTGCTATCTCTTATTACTTACTAAGTATAGTTAAGACTATACTAGATATGCCCTTATATAATTTAGGTATCTCTCCTATACCTTACCTGTTAATATTAGGCAAGTCCTCTCTCCCTTAGGGTGTTTTCTAGTAGTATACCTGCTGCATCTTGCTTCCTCCTTATAGTATCTAGTAATATATCTAATCTTATAGTAGTTATAATATTGCTTTAAGTGGATTATCTTATTATATAGCTTAGCATTAAAAATCTCTGCTTAGTATACTATTCCCCTATAGCATAGTTAGTTCGCTGCCTTAGTGCCCTTAATACTAACTACTAATAGTGCCCTTATTACTATTTCTCTTAGCTTCTATACCATTATCTTTACCATATTTAATCCATTTTCCTTTTTAATATTCTTCCTTATATCCTTAATTATAATGTAGTTTGTTAATTATATTAGGAATCCCTTAATAATCACACTAAACATCTTCCTATTTACTTCTGCCTTAGGTCTAAAGGCAACTCCTACCTAGGCTGTGTTTTCCTTTTATTTCCTCCCTGCTTCTATAAATATAATAACTATATCTTTACTTTATAATTAGTATGCTACTACTGCCTTTTCTATGCTAATAGCACTGTTTACTACCTTTATAATCTCTTCTAGCAATTTATTCCTAACTGCCTTACTAATAGTGCTTTTCTTTACTAGTGCTTCCTAGTAATAGCGGGCTAGTATTGCTATACCCTTTATTTAGGCTAAAGGTATTATTATATTCTGCCTTATAACTCTATATGCTATAATATTTACTTAAGTCCCCCTAACTGCTAATCTAGTCCTATAAACAGCCTTTATTACCTCCTTAACTGCCTTCTTAACTATGGTTTCTACTCTGCTACTAACCGCTTTTATAATTAAGGCCTATAGGCCTCCTATGTTAGTTCTTACTTAGGCTATCTCCTTTTCTGTATTTATAGTAATTTATATAAAAGTTCTAATAAAAGCCTATACTTTTATTATTTCTACCTTTAGGATAATTTTTATTATTAATTCCTTTAGTAATTTTATTTTATTCTTTAGTTTTTCTTATATTACTATTACTTTAGGATTCTCTTCTTAATATTATGTTTCTTTTTAGGTAGTGCCTTATTCTTTATTAGTTATAGATTTATATAAAAATTTATTAATTATTATACCCCTTGCACTGCTTACTTTCCTTATATAATGTGCTATTACTAGGGGGGGTAATTAATAATAAGAAATCTGATTCTATGCTTCTTTTTCGTTTTAGGCGTAATACCGCGTCGTATCCGCGGTGTTCTGTATTTTTCTTTTTCTAGGGTGTTTAAGCTTTATAGTTACTTCTACTAAGAACTATATATAATAACTATTACTACTTTAAAATTAGCAAAATAATAAAAGGTTTATATAGTATTTATTTTCTAAAGATGTTAAAGCAAATCTAGGAGTATATAGTATATTATATAACTTATTAGGAAAACTCTATCTTAAGGGATAAAGCAACTAGAGAAATAAGACCTTTATAGTTAAAACTAATGCTATTTTATATAATTTCTCTAGACTTTATTACTAACATACTAAAGGTGGATTTAGTAAACACTATATAGGCTATAAAAGGATACTTAAACTATAACTCCCTTTGCCTAATAAACTGTTTATTTAGCAAGAGAACCCTCTTAATCCTAGGGAATATAATGTATTTAATATCTATATAGGTAAAACTACTTCTTTAAGCTCTGTATATTATAAACTAAGGACTACTAAGGTAAATAATTAGTAACAGGAACCTTAAATTTATTTTTAAGGTTTAGCAGGTAATATTTACTACGCTAGAAGTTAAATTCCTAATAGTAACTGCCTACTACTTATAAATAAATAAAGCAGCTAAACAGAAGAATTAGACTATAATAATAGCTATTTACTATTATACTATAATAAATCTAATAGTACTATAGGTATTAATCCTTCTAGCTTTACAGCACTATCTTAATAATATAGTAGCTATAACTATTAACTAGTTGCCTAATAAGTTATTATATAGGCTTAAACTACTAAACCTTATTAACCTTTTTCTGGAGCAAGTAATTTCTAATATATAATTAGGGGAAAAGGACCTAAAAGCACTTTATAAGCTTTATTAGAAAGAGGCTTAACTTATAATAACTACTACTATCATACTATCTAAAATTAAATATAATTCCTAACATAACCTAGTGGATATTAATATTAAAGATATAGTATACTTATAACTATATAAAGAATACTAACTTTTAGAGAAGCTAAAGAAGAAGTAATTACTATATAAAGCAGGACTATATAAGGTTCTTAAAAAGGTAAATCCTTTATTATACTAACTTAAATTTCTATTAACCTTAAAGGTATATTTAGTAGTATTAATTACATATATATAGAAACCACACTAAGATAAAGATCTATTTAGCAGGGAGAAAACGCCCCCTTTACTAATTAATTTAAAAAGAAGCGGTAAAGCTAATTACTAGAAAATTAAGCAGATTATCTTATATAAAGTAAAAATCTACTATACTAAAGAATAAAGCCCTAAAGTAGCTTATCTTATAAAATAAAAAAAATATACTACTAAAGATAACTAGAAAATTAATAAGAGCAAGATAAAGGTAAATATATTAAAGTTAATAAATAAATATTTAAAGAAGTATTTAATTAACTAGGATAAGAAATATAGGAAAAAAGGGCTTATAAGGCAGGAGTGCTAATAATACCTTAAGGTTAGCAGGATTTAATATCCTGTAGGACCCTATGTAATTACTATAGGTAAAAACACGTAACCCTATTTTCCTATAATACTACTTATAATTTTACTTTACTTTTCACTTAACCTCTCCTTTATACCTTTTAATATAATAGATTTTCCTGTTTTTTTTTATTTTTTAACCTTTTATTCTTGCTTTTAACTATTATATACTTTAAGTTTTTCTTTTATTTTATTTTATTTTTAACTATTATTACCCTTTCTTAGATAATTTTAATATATATTATAAGAGATATAGAGAATAAGTTTTATATAAAGGATTTTAATTCTAATATCTTAATTAAGTTTTTGCTATCTTATAAGAAAAAGCAAAAAATAATAACTAGGTTAGTAAAGCTATTTCCTAAAGGGAATAAAGTAAGAGTAGCTAGGGATGCTGCTTCTGTTCTTTATAACTAAACAGCTAAGGCTTAGTAAGAAGATAAGCAGAGGGAAAAGGTATATGCCGACCTAATAACTGCCTATAAACGCTATATAGAGACTAAGGATAAGTATAAGAACTCTAAAGCAAACACAGACTATAAAAATAATATTTCTAATGTTAATATATCTAGAGAGATGCTTAGCCCTAAAGGGCAGATAGTAGTAAAATGCCTCTAAAGTATAAAAAAAAGTAAGATAATTACCAATACCCTTATAACTAAAGGGATCCCTGCTAGCAGTCTAAGTTAAGATCCTCCTATAATTATATAGAAAATACAGAATAAATTAAAGGAACTAGACTTTAGTAAGCTAATTTACTGTTTTAGTTATATAAATAAATACTATTAGTACTAAGAGATAATATTATTTACAGGAGGTAATATAAGACTAGAGCCCTGTAAAATATAGCAACATTAGGCTAGAGATAGTATATAAAGCATAATAAATGCTATTTATACCTGCTCTAAAGATTTTATAGCCTAGGGGGTGTAAATTAATAAAAACAGATTCTTTATTATAAAGATAAACCCTATATATACACTATAAATTAAAGTAGTATAATAGATTTTCCTTATTAAGGAATTAATTCTAGCGGCTAATAACAATAGGCAGAAGAAGACCAAATGCCTAGCTAATACCTTAGTTATCTAGAATATTAAACTCTGTATTAAGCAGGCAGTAGTATAATTCCTTAATAACAAATAAATAAACAACTAAGCTAGATTTAAAAAGTAATAACTAGGATTACTATTAAAAAAGAAAGTGCTTATAGCTAAATACTATAACAAGTTAGGAGGCATTAATAGCTTTATAGCTAGGGCCTTAGCTACTATAAGACAGGTTAATTTCTTAAGCATAGGCTTTTAATAAGTAATTATTAATATTAGTAAAGAGCATAAAACTTTAACTACTTAATAAGATATTAATATACTAAGAAAAGAACTAGCAAACTAAAGGAATTTAATCTAAGGTTTAGCTAAATAATATAGGCTAATAAGCAAAGCAGTAGCTAAAAAAACTATCTTAAAGAAAATAAAGTTAAGGTTAGCAGACTAAGCTATTAATATATAATTTAGTAAACTTAAAGATAAAACTAATATACTTAAAGGGGATATTAAGGCCTATAAGGAGGCATTTAGTATAATAAAAGCCAGTTTTAAGATTATTAATAAGCAAATTATAATAACTTTAGCCAGAGTAGTAACACTAAAGAATAAGGCTATAAATATAAAGACTATTAGGCCTACTTCTTAAACGCCTTTACTAGAATCCATAGCTAGAAAGATAACCTTACTTATAAGAAGTAAGAAGTTAACTAGCCTAATTAAACTAAATTTACTAGCTAGTAAAAGAATAAGGTTAGCTATAGGAGTAATAAAGGCAACTATATTAAACATAAGCTTATTTAAGTTATTACTAAAAAAGGCAAAATAAAAGACACCTTCTAAAAATAGGCATAATATTAGCAGCGCTATAAAAAGGCAAAAAACAATAATAGAATCTATAACTAAGAATGCAAAATTAGCTGAGACTTTAAACAAATAGTAGACTCTTATATAGTAGTATAAAGACTAAAAATTTTACTAACATATTACACTATCTAATGTCAAAAGCAGTCCTAAAAATCGCATAGCTCTGGTTGGCTCTAGGTAGATTACTATTTAATTATAAAACGTATAGCTTGGATTGAAGGTTTGGCTATGTTATAAAGGGCATTATAGCAAATGAATTAATTATAGAAAAAGTTATATTTAGAGGACTATTGCTTTCCTTATAGTTACTATGTTATATAGCTTAAACATAGGAAAATTTCACCTCTAGTAAGGATGAATTAGCATGGCTAGTGGCCGTCTTCTGCCTAAAAGTAATAATACCCTAATAACCCCTATAGAATAACCTTTAATATGCCTGGTTTAAACGTATAAAGGACCTTTATATATAAGGCTAAAAGCAAAGAATAACTTAAGATATTTAATACACCTTAAGAAAGGGTATAGGCTATCTCTCTTATATTTAAAAGAAAAGCCTCTCTTTTTATAGCCTAACTCTTTCCCCTTTATATAGCTTCCCTTTATTAGTCTACTAGGTCTTTAAAGGTATAATGTTTTTATTTTTAGTTTAACCTAAGTCTTTTCCACCCTTTTATATAAGTTACTGCTATAGTCTAAAGTTAGTAGTATTATTATAATATAACTATAATACTATAAATAAAAGAATTACTTATAATATAGCAACTCCTAGAAGTATATAACTAAAGGTTACTAGTAATAATAGTTACTCTCTAATAAGCTACTTATAGCTATAATAACATAAGTAAATAAAAACGTTCTATAATTTACATTTCTATTAACAGATTATAGTATAAATTATAAGGCTTATACGGACAAGGACTTTAAAAAGTAGACATTTAGGCATAACTAGGATAGATCTAACTATAGTTAACAGGTTTATGCTACCTAGATTAAATTTTCTTTTATTATAGTTTATCTTACTTAAACTAAGATGTTTATTTATCCTTAAATTTTATAAGTAGTTATTATTAGATTAGTTACTGCTATTAAATAATGTTTCTAGCAGATTAAATGTAACCGGACTAATATAAGGAAAATACTTTATAGATTAAATTGCTTTCTTTATAAATAAAAGTTTTTCTTTATATATATTAACACTAGCTTAGACGGATCCAGAGGATAACTAGGATAGTTATCTTTAAGGGAGAAGCACTTATTATAAGATAATTCAATATGTTAGATCCCTACCTATATAGGACGGATTCGTTATATAGCTAGTAATACTTAATAATAATAATAACTTACATAGAATGCACTTAACTATATAACTTAATAGTAGTATATATAGGTGCGTTTAATAACCCCTTTATAATAACGTTAATAACAGCTTTACGGTTGCTTCCAACCGATAACGTGACGATACCACTACGTAACAATTCCCTTGCTAGATTATTTCTAATTACGGTTTAGATTAGCTTAGTTACTTCTAGACTATACTTTATAAGCAGGTAGGTATTAAGTAACTACTATTTATATCTTATTATTCTTAAATAAATAGTAATATAAAATAGGTAAATTAAAAGATATAAGTAGTTTTATAAGTAATTATTACTTTCTTATAATATAAGTAGGCTAACTATTTACTAGTATATTAAATAGCGCTTAATAACTAAATCTTTATAGTAACTAGTATAAGTATAAACTAGGTACTAAAAGGCTTTAATATTAAACTAGTTTAGTATATACTAAATAAGACTAAAAGCCTAATCTTACTTAAGGAAAGAGCTATATTATTTCTAGAATATATTTAAAAGAAAATAGTAATAGTATAAGCTATAATTAACTTTATATAATAATATTAGCAGGATATAATAAATATTTCCTAGTGCCTAGTAAAGTGTTATTAAATAAGGGATTTTATATAGTTAAATCTTTATTATATAAAGATAAACTATTTTAGCTAAAAACTTAATTAAATAAAGGTAAAATATAAGGTCTTAAATACTTTAACTCTGCTTACTATTTATTTAAATATCTTATAGAAAATATACTTAGTTTTTTATATAAATCTTATTAAGAGGGCAGCTTTTAATCTATTATTATTATAATAGCTAGCTAATTTTAAACTAGGCTTAATACTCCTGCTTTATAAAGATAATCTAGATTTAGTAAAATATAAGGTTAAGAAAATAATAATAGTAAGAAATACCTAAAAACAGGGTAATTAATAGGATATATTAGTTAAATAAGCAGGTTATATTTAGCTAATATAAGAACCCTTAAAAAGTTTTTTAAATATAATAGCACTATAGTAGTATAAGGTATAATAAGGTAATATATATAGTAATAATAAGCCTAAGAAAAGGTATCTTAAGAGTAAGAAAAGGGCTATATAATAAATTTAAGCTTAAAGCTTAGATTTATATAGCTAAAGAGTAAATAACTTTATATAAGTAATATATAAGCAGTCTAGGCCCTAGTTATATATATAACTATAAAGGTAAAGATACTAAAATTAAATAAATCTTTTTTTTTATAAATATTATTCTTATTTAAGTTACTAGCTCTATAGTTGCATTCTAGCAAGACTATAACATATATAAATAATAGCTTTTTAAGTTAATATTTTATATTAAGCTAATAGTTTATTACTATTAAAAAATAAAAGTAAATATTATATTATAAAAACAAATTTATTAATAAAGTAAAAGTTATAATATAAATGTCTTATAATTAAAATACTAAAAATACTAAAAATAGGTATAAGTATATAAAAGTTATATTTATTAACCTTTTTAATTTTTATTTACTTATTTTCTCTTATATATAGCTAGACTATGACTTAGCTATCAAGTAAGAACTACTTTCTAATCTCTCTGCTTTCCTCTGATCTTATAACCTTATAGTCTTCTCCTCCTGACACCTTATTATGACTAGAAAGGTCTTGTTTTTTTAACCTCTTCTTAGACTTATTTAGATTTAAAGGCCTTAACTTCCATAGGCATGACGTCATCTCGAGGATTTGCTGCGGAAGATTAAATTAATCCGTTGCCAATTATGCCTAGCTGTCTTGAAAAGTCGAGCTCCGTTCGAATTCGGCCTCCGTTATCTGACAAACCCTTCGCGCCCTTCGTCGATAATATCTACGCTACTGTTTTTCTGTTCCTCGTCCCCCGTTGGTGATGATGCATAAACTTCAGCCAGGTTCTGCTTCCTAAACATTTGACCCAGATCATCGTCACGGTTGCGAATGCCGTCAGCGCTGTCATGAGACGATGGTGCAGGAGTGAACCAAGGAATTTTCCCCCTCATGAAGTCATTCAAAACCATCTTCGCGACTGCATCCAAGTCTGGCTCGCCGCCCCTAAGGAGACGTCCACTCTTTCTTGCGAGAAGCTGGAGAAGTTCGTTTGCACTTGTCCACCCTCTAAGTTCATATGTTTTTTCCATGTGATGTCGTTTTACTCGGTTGAGAACCGCGGAGATATATTGTTCGGGATGTTCAACTTTTTCCACTCGCACAACACCCCGAAGCACCAAGTCAGTAGGTGTGTCTGTGCTGGATGGAGGTACAACACCTGGACAATCAATAAGATATATTCTTTTCATAAGGCTCACGTATTGCCAGACTTTCGTTTCACCCGGTATAGGAGCAACATTACAGACTTTCTTCTTCAAAAGAGTGTTGATGATAGAGGATTTGCCTGTATTCGGTCCGCCAACTAGACCAACCGAAATCTGTTTTCTCTCGGAATGGAGAATAGAGAATTGCCTCAAAAGCTGAATCAACGATCCCTTACCAAACGAATTGTTGATACTGGCATGGAAAGCCAACGTAGGGTATTCTCTTGATAAGGAACGAACCCATCCGGCCTACGCCACGTTAGCCTATAAAGTGCTGGGAGAAAAAAAAATGTGTGCGTCTTCACTAAGAAGTCTTCAGTAAGGGGCCACATGGGACCAGTGAAGACTTCAACTCTTCAAACACACGAACCACCTCAGATAGGAACCAGAACGGCACCCATCAGTCGCCAAAAAAAAACTGGCAACAGTCGAAGCGGCAAGTTTGATATCCCAATACTGTAACAGACAGCCTCCATTAAAAGAGAGGAGAAGTCCTGACAATAGATATTGGGGCCACAATGTGTCTTCGTAACAATGCAAAGAAACGGAACGAAAGCAGGCAAGAAAGAACTTACGGCAACGCTCGTAGGAACAAGATCACATTTGTTCAGAACGAAAATTAGATGCTTGTGGGGCGCCTCCTCCATGAGATACTTCTCCACACTATGACATCGAGTTCCGACAGGGTCTCGGGCGTCCAGGACATGAATGATAACATCAGACGAGTCGATGACTTTATACAACTCGTTCCAGATACGTTTGCTCTGACCTTTTTCAAAAACAGGTTCAATATTCATATGAACGGATTTTTCTTGTTCCTCTCGACCAGGCGACCCAGTCATTAGGTTTGCTTGTTCCATTCGATCTTGATATGAGTCCATACTTCTCTCCGCATCGTCAGCAAGGTCTGCAAGATCGCTCACGCCGATTTTGACACGTTTGCGTTGCGCCTTTGGTCCAAATACACCGGAAAATGGATATGTTTCAACGGTCATCTTCGCCTTGTGTTGCTTGATACCATTTGTATCGTGTCCATCCCTGATGAGGCTCAAGGGAAGTTTGTTTGATTTCAGAAGAACTTGATAGGGATCACTAGCTTTTTCAGCCATAGCATCACGGAAAGCTTTCAAGGTGTCCTGGGATACGACACGGGTATTGGTGAACCATTTTCGATTTGGCTCAATGCGGGCATCTGGTACATCTCGAGATTGGTAGGAGGCGGCCTTGGTTATCTTGCCTTCGGCGTTTCTCTGTGCCTTCCCTTCCTTATACATATTCAGGGTTTTCACTTTTTTCGCATTGCTTTAATATGTTAACTCGGCACGATCATAGCTGCTGAAACGGCTGTACTTACCGATAGAAATTCTCGCCTTTCAAACGTACGTTATTAAGCCCATCTCCAGTCTTGCCCTGGCGGACACGCCTAGCGGCTTCCTTCTTTCCCGTTCCCATGGTAGAAAAGAAAAATAGGCGCGAAAAAGTAGTTCTAAGGAAGAGTGAACTAGAGTAACTAATTTTTCCTCTTTTTTTTTAGCGTCTGCTGTGTTTTTGATAAGAAGAGGAGGTAAAAAGAGAGACAGCAAGAAAGAAAAAATAAAAAATAAAAGAGGTCCTTCTAGGCACTACTCCACTTTAACGCCTTACTCTATCAACGGAAATAGATAATCCGGTTGATCACCGGTACAGTTTTCATTCAACTCAACTTAATGATGAACACTGAAGTTGCCATCAACTTGGTTGACTTACAAAGGCTCTAATCATGCCTCCCAGAGTTTCTAGGCCGCATGCTCGACTACTGGTCCGCAACGCAAATCGCGAGGCGTTGCCTATTCATCGAAACTTCTCAACTTCGCCGCGTCTCGGGTCCAATCGCGTGCCGCCTGAGTCTCCTTCTTACATTCGTCTACCTACGCCGCCGCAATCGGATGAAGCAAAACCTAGTCGCCTTCGTGGCCATCTGCCTATTCCGCGTGATGTGTTCCCACCTCTCGAAAGGGAATCGAAATTACAATCGCAGTATATTGAGAGAACGGTCCCGCTTCCTGCAAAACTCAGGGAGGGAAAAAGTAATGCGCAGAGGTGGAAATCTGCACTAGCAGACAAGAGGCGAACGAATTTGAAGGATGGCCTAGATGCACTTTGGACTAGGCGCCTGAAGATGGACTCTGATCGGAATGATCGAGTCAGTAAGAAATTCCAGCAGCACAACAATGCTGGTGCGGAGCCGGAGAGGGAAGACGACAGATTGACTCGACCGACCATCCTGCAATCCTTATTGAATACAAGAGTCTATCCTGATCCTGATCGATTCTGTCGAGCCAAAGCAAGCCGCACCAAAGTCTTGGCTTGGGAGAACTCGAAACGCGAAACTAGGCGAGATGCCATCATGGATCTCTACACCAGCGCCTCCAACTTCATCGTGCGTGAGAACGAACTCAAGGCAGAGATAGACAAAGTGTTCACTGAAGATTATTTTCGACAACAAAGTCAAGCGGAGTACCGCCATGGTTCTACCGAGAACACGTGGGGCATTTATGGTAAGCCTCCATCTATTGGCAACATGATGGAGACATCAACTGGAGCATCAACGAAAGTCATGGACCTAGATGAATCTGAGTTTGACCGCTCTGTCAAACGTCAGAAACGAATTGCAGAGGATCTTACCGGCGGTAAGATGGAATGATTGATTTTATCTCCTCTGTATAATAGTTACAAACTTTTAGCCGAGCATTGACTTGTGCACCCGTGTCACTATGTATAAATCTTTTTCAAAACGACACAGCTCGAATCACTTTATGCCACGTCCGCCGCATATCATTCATTCACTTGCTCTATTGAAATTTACCAAACTAAGATGAAAGCAAAAACAACTACAAAAAAAAAAAAAAAAAAGGAAGAAGCCCTTCAAGCCTGAAAACATACGACCCTGCATGGGCCTAGTTGAGTGAACGACAAGCATCTTCGACCCTGCCAGGCTACCGTTTCTCTATAAGAAGGAAGTGCATCGCCATATATGCCAATATTATGAATGTTATGGCAAAGATGCCCAGATTGCGTATATCTGTCCACAAAGCACCATTGTCAAATCCAAAAGAACTGAGAATGGCTGCACCGGGGACTGTTATGTCCAGTCCATATTGCTTGTCAACGAGTGTAAGCTCAACAACCTCGTTGACTATGAGCGATTCAAAGCCATAGTGGAAGATAGATATCGTCTGCAGCCACAGGGCGCCCGCGGGCGTTGCATCATGATTCAGCAGAAAGCCAGCGAATAGCAGACTGAAGAGCATCAACAGGCTACCAAGTAGATTAGCAAGTCCACCATTTTTGCACACAATACCAACCAGGAGACACATAGATGCAGCAGCCAGATTGAATAATACCAGTACCAGCATGAACCGGAAAAAATGCGCCGAATCAGGTACTAGACCAGTCATGGGATAGATAATAGATCCCATTAGTGTCGGTGGTACGATTCTTAGCGGTATGATGTCGAAGATAACCTTGGCAGTGAAGTACGTGACCGGAGAGTAGTAGCCGTTGGCTCGCTCTCGAAGAAACAAGAGTCGTTCCGTGGAAAAGACGTTCAAGCTCGTGAGAGTGCTAAAGCCGAACAACGCAAGAAGGAAGAAGAATAGACCCAAACGATTCTGAAAGCCTGGAATGTCATCTGTCAGGCCATAGAAGAGATAGCCTGAGAAAACTGCTAGAATGATAGCTATTGCGTAGTGAGTAAGCATGAGCATGGGATCACGGTACAAGTTCTTCCAGGTCCTTTGCGACAAGATGATAAATTGGTCAGCGTATCCAATCCGGGCGTAGCCTCGGCCAACAGCACCAAGCTTGGGGTTTGATCCCTCATGGCTGTAGTCATTGTTGTTTACGCCATAAGTTTCCGTGGCGGTGGCCACCGCGTGTCGGATCTCGCAACGAGTATTTTCAGCAATATCAGATTGCGCAAAAGCACGTGTCATGAGATCAAGACCAGTGCCAGGCGTCTTTGAAGCCTGAAGATGAGGCGAACCTTCCCATGACTGGGATGGCATAGCTTTGTTGAAGGCATTCGCATGGAGTTTGTGGTTTTCATGGTCTTCAGACCCGGCATCAGAAGACGACGCCGTATATGCAATCTGTTTCCGACGAGTGAAGAGTTCGCGTTCTTGCTGGAGGCGGATCGAGTCTTTTCGGGATGCCCTGGGGCGAGATGATGTTGCTGTCTCTGCAATACTTTCATCGCCAAGGCTGTTACCTGAAACACTGGCAATTGACTTAATCGCTCTTGTACTACTAGGGCCGAAACTCACAACATCTGTGGCAATAGGCTCATCCCCAGAAGATGTCTTGCGGCCTGCATGCATTGTCAAGTCAACCAAATAGTCCGCAATGTTGAAACCAGGTGGACATTGGTAACCAATTGAGTCAAAGTACGATTGACAATGTGTAAATGGGCCGGAAAAGACGGCATTTCCCTCAGCTAACAGCACCAGCCGATCGAAAAGGGCCACGATATTAGATCGTGGTTGGTGGATTGTGAATATCACAGTGCGCTGATAGTTCTTTGCCAACGTGACCAAACATTCGATGACGTTAAATGCGTTAAATGCATCCAGTCCACTTGTAGGTTCGTCAAGAAAAAGGATAGACGGACTTGTGACAAGTTCACAAGCAATGCCAACTCGGCGCTTTTCACCGCCGGATATGCCACGTCCTTTCCCTTCTTCGGAGCCAATTAAAGAGTCGCGAATATGGTAAATACCAAGTTCTTTCTCGACCTCGAGTACCTTGCGTTCCTTGGTCAAACGCTTCATGTCTCGTGGCAATCTCAGAAGAGCACTGTTCAGGATCGTCTCATGAACAGTCAAAGTTGGCAGCATTGTGTCTTCCTGGTCAACGAATCCAATAACTTTCTTATACTCCGAATCATTAACCTTCATTCCGTTGACAAAGAAGTCTCCTTCAACCAATCCACGCTTGTTTTTCCGTGCCAGTATGTCAAGAAAGGTTGTCTTTCCCGCTCCAGATGCGCCCATAATAGCAGTCACTTCCCCAGGATAACAGATTCCCTGAATATTGCGAAGTAAAGACTTGCCATCTAAGTGGTAGGCAACCTTTTCGAAGTACAAAGTGGCGGACTTGTGTTCAGCCATCAACCTGGTGGCTTCGTCATCTGAATCATCAAGTCGAATTGCGCCGTGCCTCAGCTTCCGTCGTGACAAAACCCACATTATGGTAATTATTGCAACGAAAAAAAGTGCGCATATGGCAATCACGCCAGCAATAAGAGGTGTATTAATTTGCTTTACCGGTCTCGTGTAGCCAGGAACTTGAGTTTCGTGGAGGCATTCGCCAGATTGGCATTCGAGCAGAATGCTCGAGTCGCCAATCAGATTGCGGATCAGTTTATCCATCTCTGGTTCTGTGAAAGCACAGTGATGTGCACCGTCATTGTTCTGGCTGCATTCGAAGCCACCGGGCCCACGAATTGCTTGGTCGAGAAATTCGCTAAGATCGATGGAACCATCTTTTCCACACAGCATCCGTTGTGATATACAGCTGCACCTTATCTTGCCACATTTATAAGAAGTGATATTCGTGGCTTCGTCGAAGTCAGCACTTGACTCGCAATCACTCAGGTGGCAATAAAAAGACTCCGCCGCATCTACCCAGACTTTGAATTCGAGCGTTAGCAACGTTGATCGGCCCTAGGAGTTTCAACTTTATACACTGCTTACATTGAAAATCGCAAATGCCCTGATCTTTCTGGCATGAAAAGGTTACCTCTGGTCGTTGGTCGTTGAGAAGATCGGTGATCTTCTTGTTAGTTACTCTGCAAATCTGGTGATTATGGCGCACGACCTCTCCGTTCTTATAGCAAACGCCGCTGGTGCCCGTGTCCACAAGCGCGTTGCATGCTTGATTTTCAGTACAGACATTGCAATTAATTCCAGTCCAACCCGGGTCGCAATCGCAGGTACTGCTGGACCGCATGGGCCTGTCTCGGCCTCTGGCTAGGGAGCCACATACTGTAAAGATAAGTCCACTGTTAAACCATGGCCCTTGTATGTGATAGACAGCTGGAGAGGCCATTTACTCATCAGAGCGCGAGCAAAGACCTACGAGGCTGAAGGCAATCATCTCCACCAAAACCTTCAGGACAGTCGCATTTCCCATTGAACTCGTTACAACCTGCATACTGGCCACATACATATGAAGGCAGCAGGCAGTTAAAACTGTAGAGATGTTGTCAAAATGTGGAAAGAGCATACAAAATCGTCGAGGCCTCGAACTCACCAAGGAGGGCAGATGCCAGGTTTCTCGTCCATGAACGCCAATTCGGACCGCAAGATATCAAGATTGTCGTAAGTTACATTCCTGGAAGCTATTGCCAGAAGCGGAACACAAAATACCGACCCAAAAATGGACCTTCTCCAACTTAATAGAGCCATAGCGGCTTACAGAGATTTGCGAAAGTGTTAGGAGAAATCGTTAACTACCTACAAATGTACTGTTTCTAGATGGGTACGTAGATAGGGAGAAGGACAAGCCCGCGTTCGGGACGTCGCCGTGTCCTAACATAGTACACTTGTCAGGAGAGTCACGGGACAAGAGCGTAAGAGCACGGAGACCCACTAGGGCAAGCCGCGCCCTAGCTAAGTATATATATATAACGGAATAGGCCTTATAAAGAGATAAAAAGGCTAGTAAATATAATATTTATATTACTAACCCTACCTATAGCTATTTAGCTATAAGTATACTTAATTATAATCTTTACTTTACTAATAAACCTTTAATTATAATAAAATATTTTTTTTATAAAAATGTTATAGTCCGGCCTAGTGAGCAACTGCAGAACTAGCGACTTAAATAAGAATAATATTTATAAGAAAAGAAAAAAGAAAAAAGGTCTGCCTAATTCTTATAATCTTATATGTATACTTTTATATTTGCCTTATATTTACTTAAGGCTGAAATTACTTATATATAGCTTATATAAGGTAATTATTTTTTTGCTTATATAAATCTAAGCTTTTAACTATATAAATCCGAGCTTTTAGCTTAAATCTATTATATAGCCCCCTTTTTAGTATCCTATTATCTTTATAAAGTTCTTTTTTCTTTAAATAAAACTAGATTAAATATGCTTTTATTATTATTTACTAAATTACTTTATGTGTATAGTATATAAGGATCCTTAAACCTATACTAACATTAATTTTTCTCTAAATCCTAGTACTTATACTAGCTAATATTACTTAAATTAATTATAATATATTAGAATATTAAGTCTATACTACTATTAGTTTATTATAACCTAGATTACTTATAGTTATACCTGCCATTATTATATAAATTACTTATATAAGTGTCTATCTCTCCCTAAGTATAAGTATTAAGTCCTTCCTCTTTTATAAAACTCTTACTTTCTTTTTTTAATATAACTCCTTTTTATACCCTTCTTATAGTTTTTTATTTTATATATAAACTCTTATTATTATCTTAAAAGCCTTCTTATTACCCTTTTATTATTATTCATGTACGCTAGGTAGCTAGAGCCACTAACTAGTTCATCAACTAACTTCTTAATATAGGAAAAACCCTAAGATAGGGGAGAAAACCTATATTCTTCTATATAGCTCCTGCTAAGCCTTTGATATAAAGTCTTTATTATTTTTAACTATTAGTATAAAATATCTGCTAGTTCCCCGGAACTACAAATAATAATAGAAGTATGGTTATGCTTTATATAAAAGGTTAGTATATTAGTAAAAACCCCTTATAAGCACCTTCCCTCCTAGTCCGGCTCTTCCTTCTCTATTCTGTTGTTTCCGTTGCCTTTGGTCCCTTTCTTAGCCTTATTATTATATATTTACTACGCCTTACTAAGCTCCTCTGCTAACCTATACTACTAAAGTTACCTAGTTAAAAGCACTTACTTTATAATATTTAGTGCTAGCTTTTTATTATTAAGCGCCGCCCTAAGTTCTCATAGATCTCTTATTATAGGCACTGCCGGAATCGGTCTTAAATGGTTATATTCTAGGTATAATAGGATAAGGTAGTAGATATCCTTATTTCCTCCCTAGTATTAGTATATTAGTAAAGTTACCTTAGGCATTTATCTATTATAAAGGAAGGCATTTAGCCTTATTTTTTCTATTTAAAGCTAAACTAGGGCTATAGATTTATGCTTAAGCAGGCTATTATAAAGCTTTGCTATCTTTTTTATGCTCTTAAAGTTAGGTTCCTTATTTACTACTATTGCTTTTGCCTATTCTTTTCTTACTTAAGCCTTATGCCTCTGCTAGATCCACTGTTTTTCCTACTCCCTCTTTAATTCCTATCTAGCTGTAAGGCTACTAGGGAGGGGGGGGGGGGCATTAAGAAACGCCTTATAGTAATTACGTTAGCGGCCTCTTCCTTAGCATTATAGCTATAATGCTATTAAATTACAGGCCTATTATATCTTCTTGCCTATACTACTATCCTTAAGTCTTTAGTAGAATTATTATTTAATATAATTAAGGTATAAATCTACTAGCAGCACTGCTGCTTCTATCTCTAAAAGTGTTACTAGTATTACCTTATATGCCCTTATAACCTGCCTTAAGCATTTGTTCTATTCCCTTATAAATGCCTTTACTACCCCCTGTGCTACCCCTTCTAGCTCGCTATAGATATAGTATATCCTAGCTTTATAGGCTATTATGCTTCTTATTACCTGTATATAAAGGGATCTTGCATACTTTAGTTAGCATCCCTATGTAAACACAGCTAGCGCTGTAAGCACTAATTTCTACTATAATAATTTAGCATTTACCTTCTTTATATAGGTTAACTAATAAAGCTTCTAGTAAATCTAAACCCCTAAGAATTGCGCTAATTATATTAGTTGTATTATTGCTCTTCTAAGTTAGATTATTATTATAATTACCTGCCTCTTCCTTATAAAGTGCATTAGCTTGCTCTTTTCTAGGTTAAACCTTAGCCTATACTCCTTTAACTACTTCTTATATATTCTCTAGGCTCTTTTTAGTTATACTTTTGTCTTTTCTGCTATTTTTCTATATACTATAATGTTTATATTATCTAAGAACCCTAATATTAATATTGATTCTACTGCCGCTAGTCTTTAATATAGTGGTATAATATAGAGCAGGAAGAGGATAGAAAACGCTAGCAACCCTTGCGGAACCCCTGTAGTAACTTGGATTTCCTTAGTAATACGTCCGTTAAACACTAATTATACTCTCCTTTTTAATATAAAGCCCTGTGCCTATTTAGCTATTTACCTTAGTAGTCCTAACTCCTTTATAGTGCGGATTAATTATTTATAGCTAATAGTATTAAACGCTTTAGTAATATCTAGCTATAGTAATAATGCTATTCCCTAGTAATGCTATACTATTCTTATAACCTTTTTTAATATGCTTAGTGCTATTTTTATTAATCTGCTAGCCTTATTGCCTATTTATATATCTAGTAGTATATAGCCTTCCTTTGCTATAATAGTAATCCTCCTTATAATAGCTCCCTTAATTACTTTACTTATTATGTTTAATAGTAATATTAGCCTCTACCCCCCTGGTCTGCCTAACTCCTTAGGGGACTTCTTAGGTTTATATAGAACTATTACCTTTGCTTATTAGAAGAAGGCCGGATAATATTTTAAGCTATAGTAAGCATTTACAAGGCATGTTAAACATAATATTAGGGCCGCTTTATATAGCTTAAGGAAACCTATTAGCAGCTTGTCCGGTCCTAGGGCTTTTTAACTTATTATATTCTTTATAACCTCTTTAATTTCCTCCTCTATAAATATAAGAACTACCTAATTATTATTATAGTATCTTATCCCCTTCTCTGCCTCTAGACCTAAAGCCCTAGCTGTGGATAGAGGGAAGAACCTCTTTATAAATACCCTTGCCTTACCCTTGTGTATAACCTTTACTATCTCCTTCCTGCTGTTATCTTCTAGCCGGGTTAGTAGTAGGACCTGTTGCCTTTTAGGAGAAAGTCCACTCTATAGCTAGGCCTAATGCTCTAGAGTCTAAAGACTCTCTTTAGACCTGGATAACTTACTAACTACCTATTGCTAGCTACTTCTCTTCTTCTTTAAGATAATATAATCCTGTTTTTTTATAGCTTCCGTTAAGGCCTGCCACGCTTCCTATATCTATTATTACTACCACTACCTATTAGCACGTCTTGCCTTTACTATTATGTCCTTTACCCTTTTATTTTACTAAGGCTGTGGTTTACTATGCCCTTAAGGTTACTTAGGTGCTATTATATTAGCTATCTCTATAAGCTATTAGGTAAGCCACTATATATAGTTATTGATTTCTTGCTAGTTATATATCAAAAGCTCTAACCCCTTCTTTTTAAGCCTATTTAAAGCCTCTGCTATAATAAGGTTCTTATCCGCTGTCCTTTAACCCCGGACTAACCCTAGGCTATTACTTAATTTCTTATTTGTCCTAATGCTAATAAGCTAGGGTATATGGTTGGATCCGGCGATTTCTACTAGCTTAATGAATTTAATACTAATATTATAAGTAGTCTATATATAGTTAATAGTACTATCCTTACTGCTATGTTCTCTCCTTATTACTTCCCTAAACAGCGTAGCTAGGCTAAGTTGCTACCTTATTATAAATTCTAATATCTTATTATGCCCTAGAGATATTTAGCTAAATCTGTTCTATAAGGGGTAATATTGGTTAAAGTCCCCTATAAACACACTTTAGCCCTTTGCCTAGGTATTAGCAAAGTATTATAAAGGCGTCTGCTACTCCCTTTTATAAGCCGGGGAATAGATATTATATATTTTTACTTTATATAGCTTAATACTATACTAATCCTTCACTCTTTCTATAGTCTAAAGTCCTGTCTTAACCTTTTAGTATATATAAATTACTATTTTTCTGCTATATATAGCTAATATATAGTATTCCTAAGATAGATTTAGCGGTATACTATTATAGCCTCCTGGTTCCTAAATAGCTATTACCTTAGGGCTAATGTTATGCCCTAATACTAGATGTACTAGATTGCTTTTCTTCTATATATTCTAGTATATAACCTTAATTATATACTCTATTGTGTGCTTTAGAGTACTCTGGTTGGGCTAGCTCTGGTATTGTTTAGCCCTTTAGTTAGCTGTAAAAAGGCTAGTATTATGCCTTCCTCTACTAGTCTTTATTATCCTAATCTTAGCTTGTAGGTTTATCTTATAGAAGGGCCTCTTAGTTATATGCTCCTTTCTCTTAGCTACCTCTTTGTTAGTTCCCTGGTTTTTTCTCCTTAATAACCCTTACTTATAGTAGCTGTTGTGACCTCTGACTAATGGTTGTAAAAGAACAGCGGCCTTATAGTATAAGCCTCCCTAGCCTGCTACTATCTCTTATTACTTACTAAGCATAGTTAAGACTATGCTAGATGTGCCCCTGTATAATTTAGGCATCTCTCTTATACCTTGCTTATTAATATTAGGTAAGTCCTCTCTCCCTTAGGGTGTTTTCTGGCAGTATACCTGCTATATCTTACTTTTTCCTTATAGTATCTGGTAATATATCTAATCTTATAGTAGTTATAATATTGCTTTAGGTGGATTATCTTATTATATAGCTTAGCATTAAAAATCTCTGCTTAGTATACTATTTCCCTATAGTATAGTTAGTTTGCTGCCTTAGTACTCTTAATACTAACTACTAATAGTGCCTTTATTACTATTCCTCTTAGCTTCCATACTATTATCTTTACTATATTTAATCTATTCTCCTTTTTAATGTTCTTCCTTATATTCTTAATTATAATATAGTTTGTTAATTATATTAGGAATTCCTTAATAATTATACTAAATATCTTCCTGTTTACTTCTGCCTTAGGTCTAAAGGCAACTCCTACCTAGGCTGTGTTTTCCTTTTATTTCCTCCCTGCTTTTATAAATATAATAACTATGTCTTTACTTTATAATTAGTATACTGCTATTACCTTCTTTATACTAATAGTGCTATTTACTACCTTTATAATCTCTCCTAGCAATCTGTTCCTAACTACCTTACTAATAGTACTTTTCTTTACTAGTGCTTCCTAGTAATAGTAGGCTAGTATTGCTATACCCTTTATTTAAGCTAAAGGTATTATTATATTCTGCCTTATAACTCTATAAGCTGTAATATTTGCCTAAGTCCCCCTAACTACTAATCTAGTCCTATAAATAGCCTTTATTACCTCTTTAATTACCTTCTTAACTATGGTTTCTACTTTGCTACTAACTGCTTTTATAATTAAGGCCTATAGGCCTCCTATGTTAGTTCTTACTTAGGCTATCTCCCCTCCTATATTTATAGCAATTTGTGTAAAAGTTTTAATAAAAGCTTATACTTTTATTATTTCTGCCTTTAAAATAACTTTTATTATTAATTTCTTTAGTAATTTTATTTTATTTTTTAGTTTTTCTTATACTATTATTACTTTAGAATTCTCTTCTTAATATTATGTTTCTTCCTAGGTAGTGCCTTATTCTTTATTAGTTGTAAATCTACGTGAAAATTTATTAATTATTATACCCCTTATATTACTTACTCCCCTTATATAATGTGCTATTACTAGGGGGGGTAATTAATAATAAGGAATCCGATTCTGTGCTTCTTTTTCGTTTTAGGCGTAATACCGCGTCGTATCCGCGGTGTTGAATTTCCTTCTAAAGTAAGTTAGTAGTCCCTTCTTATTACCCTTATTTCTTATCTTAATTAATATTATTTTTTCTTTTACTATAGCTACTTCTTTAGATATTACTACTAATAAATATCCTGCTTATTCTGCCTATTTAAGTATAATAAAAAATACTCTTATTATAATAGACTTTAATAATAAGAAGTATACTCCTATAGCAAAGTTAAAGTATTAATATATGCTTTATATTTATAATACTAGTGTTTAAGAGACTCTTTTATATACACTAGGTTTTTATAAGTTATATAAAAAATATTAATTAGCTTATAGAGTTTACATATAAGATTATAAATGTTGGAATCGCTTGTCTAGAGGATGGAAGGGATATATGATAGTAACCGGGAATTATAGGTTATACGCATAATATACATGCCCTAATTAGCTGGATTATTATATTATATAACCTAGGGCAGTACTATATCTATAATACTACACTTTTACATTATCCCTCTCTTTTCCCTTTAGTTAATTATAACTATATAAAAATCAGACCTTTGTTATCCCCTTATGTTAGTACTATAGTATATTATACCCTATAAAGCTAATACTAATTAGTGGTTGCTATAACCATAGATTTGCTAGGAATTAACAAAAGAGATAAACTGTTATAGTCTCGCTAGAATGCTATTGCAGAGCTAGTAACTTAAATAAGAATATTATTTATAAAAAAGAAAAGAAAGAAAAGATTTATTTAATTTTAATAACCCTTTTTTTATAGTTATATATATAACTAGGGCTTAAGCTACTTATATATTACTTATATAAAGCCCTTTGCTTTTTAGTTATATAAATTTAAGCTTTAAGCTTAAATCTATTATATAGCCCTTTTCTTACCCTTAAAATACCTTTTCTTAGGCTTATTATTACTATATATATTATCTTATTATACTTTATACTACTTTAGTGCTACTATATTTAAAAAACTTTTTAAGAGTTCTTATATTAGCTAAATATAACCTACTTATTTAACTAATATATCCTATTAATTACCCTATTTTTAAGCATTTCTTACTACTACTATTTTCTTAACCTTATATTCTGCTAAATCTAGATTATCTTTATAAAGCAGGAGTATTAGGCCTGGTCTAAAATTAGCTAGCTATTATAATAATAATAAATTAAAAGCTGCCTTTTTAATAAAATTTATATAAAAAACCAGGTATATTCCCTATAAAATATTTAAATAAATAGTAAGTAAAGTTAGTATATTTAAAACCTTATATTTTGCCTTTACCTAGTTAAGTTTTTAGCTAGAATAGTTTATTTTTATATAATAAAGATTTAATTATATAAAATCCTTTTTTTAGTAATGCTTTACTAGGCACTAAGAAATATTTACTATATTCTATTAATATTATTATATAAAGTTAATTATAGCTTATGCTATTATTATTTTCTTTTAGATATATTTTAGGAATAATATAGCTCTTCCCTTAGGTAAGGTTAAGCTTTTAGTCTTATTTAATATATACTAAATTAATTTAATATTAAAGCCCTTTAGTACCTAGTTTATACTTATACTAGTTATTATAAAGATTTAGTTATTAAGTGCTATTTAATATACTAGTAAATAGTTAGCTTAATTATATTATAAGAAAGTAATAATTACTTATAAAACTACTTATACCTTTTAATTTACTTATTTTATATTACTATTTATTTATAAATAATAGGATATAAATAGTAGTTACTTAATACTTATTTAATTATAAAGTATAGTTTAAAAGTAACTAAGCTAATCTAAACTATAATTAGAGATAATCTAGTAAGGGAATCCATAAAAACACTACTAGTAATGTTTAAACTATTTTATATATACTTTAGCTACTATACTTATTATTACCTTTAGCTATATATACTTTAAGAAACAGTTTATAATAACTATTAAGAAGTATAGTAATGCCTTATTATATGCTAAAAGCTTTATTATAAAATCTATAGAAATTTATAACTAGTAATAGTTTATAGCTAGTATAAGCTTTAATAAACCTTAATAAAGTTATTAGCTCTTATGCCTACTAAAGTAATAGTAGTTTTATATATACTATACTATATTCTTTAATATCTTATTCTAGTAGTAATCCCTATATAGTACTTAAAAGGTAGTATTTTGCCCTAGGTAGCCTAATATAAGTAAGTTATAAACCTACTATATAAGTAAGATAGTAAGAGGCTTATAATAAGGTACTTAAAGCTATCTCTAAAATTATAGTACTCTTTATATATTTAAAGTATAGTTTGCTATTTATAACTAGGTTTTTATAAATATAGGAAACTTTTATTTTACTATTAGTACTACTCTTAGTTAGATTTAGTATAGACTATTCTTAGTAATACTTTAATTCTATAAATTCTAAAGCTATTTATCCTAAAACAAATTAAAGCCTAGTAGGAGAGGACTTAAAACCTCTAGACTAGAACCTATTATTATATCTAAATTATCTAGGTTATTTTTATCCTAATTATTACCTTCCTTTAACTTGCCTGTTATCTATACCCTAACTAGGTTTATAATATTAGCTTTTAGCTTTTAAACTGTCTTTAATATCTTATAAATTAAGTAAAACATATAACCTACTAGCTATTCCCCCTTGCCCTAATCTTAGTTCTATTAGGATAAAGCGTTTAGCTAACCTGCCTGTATACCTAGGTAATAATATAAGTAATAGTTAAAAAGGGATAATATTTCTGCCTATTTTACTTATCTTTTAGACATCTCTTAAGGGGCTATAAAATACTCTAGGTTCTTATAATTTATAAGGATTATAAATGGTTAGGCTATGCTTTTTAGCTTAGCTAACTATGCCTTTAAGTAGGAAATAATACTAAAGAGCTCTTTATTATAAATTATATAATTTTATTATATAGCCGTTAGTTAAGCTAAGTAGTATACTACTAGCCTTTATATTCCCTTTAAATTACATTAAAAAAGGCATTTACCTATAGCCTTATTAAAAAAATTAGCCTTTACCTGTATTTTTAAATCAGAATCTTATTATATAAGGATTAGAAACAAAATAAAGGCAGCTTTAAGCGCCTAAAATGCCTTTTTATGCTCTAGGGACTAGTAAAACCTAGCAGCCTTTTTAGTAAGGTTAGTTAGAGGGCCTATAAGGTTTAAAAAGTTATTAATAAACTCCTAATAAAAATTTATAAAGCCTAAAAAGCTTTATACCCTATAAACTATTTAGAGGGACTTTTAATCCTAAATAGCTATAATTTTCTTTAAATTAAGGTAAATAGCCTTTCTAACTTTTATAATAAAACCTAGGTACTTTACCTTTATAACTATAAACATATATTTATTAATATCTAAGTATAGCCTAGTGTATTTTAGTTATTATAAGACCTCTTATACTTTTACTATATAGTCTTTTTTAAAGCCCTTAGTATAAATAAAGATATTATTTAAGTAAGCTATTATAAAGTCTCTTAATATATTCTCTAAGGCATTATTAATATATTATTAAAAAGTAGCAGGCACCCCTATTAAACTAAAAAGGCAAACCAGCTACTTAAAAAGTCTAAATTATATTTAAAATACTATTAACTGCTTATTCCCTTTAGTAACCTATAGCTTATAAAAGGCTATATAAATATTAAGCTTAGTAAAGTATCTTACTTTAGCTAGAAAGTAAAGTGTCTTTTTAATTAAAGGAAGGAGGTACTTATCCTAAGCTATAACTTTATTTAATGCCTAATAGTCTATATAAAATTACTAACCCTCTTCTGCCTTCTTAATAAGTAAAACTAAAGCCCTAGCTAATAAAGAGCTAGCTTATATTTAACCTTTATTTATAAGATTTATAATTTGCTTTTATATCTTTAAGAGCTGCTCCTAAGGTATATTATATAAGGAAGCCTAAGGAAGCTTAGGGTCTATACTATTAGGGTTTTTTTATAGTTAAATATAATAATCCACAGTTCCCTTATATAGTAATAATGCATTTACCTTTTCCTTATTAAACAGGTCTTTAAAATCCTAAAGCTCTTTTAGTAGGTAGTCTAAAAGCGTTCTAACTAGGTCTAGTTTAGGTATAATAATATTAAGTATTATAGTTATATCTTATAAGTTAGTAGCTAGGAATTATATATTTTTTTCTTTCCTTACTACTACTTATTATACTATTTTAGTATATATAAAGCTTAATACTATAATTATTAAAGTTACTACCTTTCTAGTAAATATTACTTATACCTAAAGGTTTCCTAATAATGAAATTATAAGTAACTCTTAGGCTATATAAATTATAATATTATATTACTTTAACTATAGGGTTTCTAAGATGTATAACTAGGTAAGGCCTGGGATTATATATATTAAGACTAAGAAACTCTAGCTATTTATATTAGTAGTAAACTAGGTAACCCTAGATATTATAGTTAAGCCTTAGTAATAGCTATTTTAGCCTTGCTTTTTAATAAAAATAGCTATTTAAATTATTTAAGGTTAGGCTAATAGGAATATAAAAAACCTTATGCTTTATATAAAAGATTTACTTATAGTAATATAGCTATTATACTTACTATTTACTTATATATTAGTAAAGGCTATTTTATTAAATAAAACTAGTAGTAAAAAAGAATTAGAGTTTATTTTATTTTTTATTTATTTATATGCCTTTTATAATAATTATAGTAGCTAACTATTATTTTCCTTCTTCTTACTAAGCCTTAAGCTTAAGAGCTATCCTTTTTTAAGTTATCTTTAACTTTAAACCTAACCTAAGGTATAGTTATATTAACTATATATTATTCATATACGCTAGGTAGCTTGAGCCACTAACTAGTTTATTAACTAACTTCTTAATATAGGAAAAACCCTAAGATAGGGGAGAAAACCTATATTCTTCTATATAGCTCCCGCTAAGCCTTTAATATAGAGTCTTTATTGTTTCTAACTATTAGTATAAGATATCTGCTAGTTCCCTAGTACTATAGATAATAATAGAAGTGTAGTTGTGCTTTATATAAAAGGTTAGTATATTAGTAAAAACCCCCTATAAGCACCTCCCCTTTTAGTCCAGCTTTTCCTCCTCTATTTTATTATTTCTGTTGCCTTTAGTCCCTTTCTTAGCCTTATTATTATATATCTGCCATGCCTTACTAAGCTCCTCTGCTAACCTGTACTACTAAAGTTGCCTAGTTAAAAGCACCCACTTTATAATATTTAGTGCTAGCTTTTTATTATTAAGCGCTGCCCTAAGTTTCTATAGATCTCTTATTATAGGCACTACTAGAATTAGTTTTAAATAGTTATATTCTAGGCATAATAGGATAAGGTAGTAAATATCCTTGTCTTCTCCCTAGTATTAGCATATTAGTAAAGTTACCTTAGGTACCTGTCTATTATAAAGGAAGGTATTTAGCCTTATTTTTTCTATTTAAAGCTAAACTAGGGCTGTAGATTTATGCTTAAGTAGGCTATTATAAAGCTTTACTATCTTTTTTATGCTCTTAAAGTTAGGTTTCTTATCTACTGCTATTACTTTTACCCATCCTCTTCTTACTTAAGCCTTATGCCTCTGCTAGATCTACTGTTTTTCCCACTCCCTCTTTAATTCCTATCTGGCTGTAAGGCTGCTAGGGGAGGGGGGGGGGGGGCATTAAAAAACGCCTTATAGCAATTACGTTAGCAGCCTCTTCCTTAGCATTATAGCTATAATGCTATTAAATTACAGGCCTGCTATATCTTCTTACCTATGCTACTATTCTTAAGTCTTTAGTGGAATTGTTATTTAACGTAATTAAGGTACAGATCTACTAGCAGTACTACTGCTTTTGTCTCTAAGAGTATTACTAGCATTACCTTATATGCCCCTATAACCCGCCTTAAGCATTCGTTCTATTCCCTTATAAATGCCTTTACTACCCCCTATACTACCCCTTCTAGCTTGCTATAGGTATAGTATATCCTAGCTTTATAGGCTATTATGCTTTTTATTACCTGTATATAAAGGGATCTTACACACTTTAGTCGGCATCCCTATGTAGATACAGCCAGCGCTGTAAGTGCTAATTTCTGCTGTAATAATTTAGCATTCACTTTCTTTATATAGGTTAACTAATAAAGCTTTTAGTAAATCTAAACCCCTAGGAATTGCACTAATTGTGTCGGTTGTATTATTGCTCTTTTAAGTCAGATTGTTATTATAATCGCCTGCCTCTTCCTTATAAAGTATATTAGCTTGCTCTTTTCTAAGTTAAACCTTAGCCTATACTCCTTTAACTACTCCTTATATATTCTCTAGGCTTTTTCTAGTTATACTTTTATCTTCTTTACTGTTTTTCTATATACTATAATGTTTATATTATTTAAGAACCCTAATATTAACATTAATTCTGCTACTGCTTGTCTTTAATATAGTAGCATAATATAGAGCAGGAAAAGGATAGGAGATGCTAGCAACCCTTATAGAACCCCTATAGTAACTTGGATTTCCTTAGTAATATGTCTGTTAAATGCTAATTATGCTCTCCTTTCTAACGTAAAGCCCTGTGCCTATCTAGCCATTTACCCTAGCAGTCCTAACTCCTTTATAGTGCGGATTAATTGTTTATAGCTAATAGTGTTAAACGCTCTAGTAATATCTAGCTATAGTAATAATACTATTCCCTAGTAATGCTATGCCGTTCTTACAACCTCTTTTAGTATACTTAGTGCTATTTCTATTAATTTACTAGCCCTGTTGCCTATTTATATGTCTGGTAGTATATAGCCTTCCTTTACTATAATAGTAATTCTCCTTATAATAGCTCCCTTAATTACTTTACTTATTGTATTTAATAGCAATATTAGCCTTTACCCCCTTAGTCTGCCTAACTCCTTAGGGGACTTCCTAGGTTTATATAGAACTACTACCTTTGCTTGTTAGAAGGAGGCCGGATAATATCCTAAGCTATAGCAAGCATTTACAAGGCATGTTAAATACAATATTAGGGCTGCTCTATATAGCTTAAGGAAACCTGTTAGCAGCTTGTTTAGTTCTAGGGCTTTTTAACTTACTATATTCTTTATAACCTCTTTAATTTCCTTCTTTATAAACACAGGAACTACCTAATTATTATTATAGTATCTTATCCCCTTCTTTACCTCTAGACCTAAAGCCCTAGCTATGGATAAAGGGAAGAACCTCTTTGCAAATGCCCTTGCCTTACCCTTGTATGTAACCTTTACTATCTCCTCCCTACTGTTATCTCCTAGCCAGGTTAGTAGTAGGACCTGTTGCCTTTTAGGAGAAAGTCTACTTTATAGCTAGGCCTAACGCTCTAGGGTCTAAAGACTCCCTTTGGACCTAAATAACTTACTAACTGCCTATTACCAGCTACTTCTCTTTTCTTTTAAGATAATATAATCCTGTTTTTTTATAGCTTTTGTTAAGGCCTGCCATGCTTCCTATATCTGTTATTACTACTACTACCTATTAGCATATCTTACCTTTACTATTATATCCCTTACCCTTTTATTTTACTAAGGCTATAGTTTACTATGCCCTTAAGGTCGCTTAGGTACTACTGTATTAGCTATCTCTATAAGCTATTAGGTAAGCCACTATACATAGTTATTAATTTCTTGCCAGTTATATAGCAGAAGCTCTAACCCCTTCTTTCTAAGCCTGTTTAAAGCTTTTACTATAATAAGGTTCTCGTCCGCTATCCTCTAACCCTAAACTAACCCTAGGCTGTTGCTTAATTCCTTATTTATTCTAATGCTAATAAGCTGGGGCATATGGTCGGATCTGGCAATTTCTACTAGCCTGATAAATTTAATACTAACGTTGTAGGTGGTCTATATATAGTTAATAGTGCTATCCCTACTGCCATGTTCTCTCCTTATTACTTCCTTAAACGGCATAGCTAGGCTAAGTTACTACCTTATTATAAATTCTAATATCTTATTATGCCCTAGAGATGTTTAGCTAAATCTGTTCTATAAGGGGTGATGTTGGTTAAAGTCCCCTATAAACATACTCTAGCCTTTTACCTAGGTATTAGCAAAGTGTTGTAAAGGCGTCTACTACTCCCTTTTATAAGCCGGGGAATAAATATTATATATTTCTACTTTATATAGCTTAATATTATACTAATCCTCCCCCCTTCCTATAGTCTAAAGTCCTATCTTAACCTTTTAGTATATATAAATTGCCATTCTTCTACTATATATTACTAATATATAGTATCCCTAAAATAGATTTAGTAGTATACTATTATAGCCTCCTGGTTCCTAGATGGCTATTACCTTAGGGCTAACGTTATGCCCTAATACTAAATGTACTAAATTGCTTTTCTTCTATATATTTCAGTATATAACCTTAATTATGTACTCTATTATGTGCTTTAGAGCACCCTGGTTAGGCTGGCTCTGGTATTGTTTAGCCCTTTAGTTAGCTGTAAAAAGGCTAGTATTATACCTTTCTCTGCCGGTCTCTGTTGTCCTAATCTTAGCTTGTAGGTTTATCTTGCAGAAGGGCCCCTTAGTTATATGCTCCTTCCTCTTAGCTACCTCTCTATTAGTCCCCTAGTTTCTTCTCCCTAATAACCCTTGCCTATAGTAGCTATTATAACCTCTAACTAATAGTTATAGAAGAATAGCAGCCTTGTAGCATAAGCCTCCCTAGCCTGCTGCTATTTCTTATTGCTTACTAAGCATAGTTAAGACCATGCTAAATGTACCTCTATATAATTTAGGTATCTCTCCTATACCTTACCTGTTAATATCAGGTAAGTCCTCTCTCCCTTAGGGTGTTTTCCGGCAGCATACCTGCTATATCTTGCTTCCTTCTTATAGTATCTAGCAATATATCTAATCTTATAGTAGTTATAATATTGCTTTAGGTGGATTATCTTGTTATATAGCTTAGCGTTAAAAATCTCTACTTAGTATATTATTCCCCTATGGTATAGTCGGTTTACTACCTTAGTGCCCTTAATACTAACCACTAATAGTGCCCTTATTGCTGTTCCTCTTAGCTTTTATACTGTTATCTTTGCTATATTTAATCTATTCTCCTTTTTAATATTCTTCCTTATATTCTCAATTATAATATAGTTTATTAATTATATTAGGAATCCCTTAATAATTACACTAAACATCTTCCTATTTACTTCCGCTTTAGGTCTAAAGGCAACTCCTACCTAGGCTGTGTTTTCCTTTTATTTCCTCCCTACTTCTATAAATATAATAACTATGTCTTTACTTTATAATTAGTATACTACTACTACCTTCTCTATACTAATAGTGCTGTTTACTGCCTTTATAATCTCTCCTAGTAATCTGTTCCTAACTACCTTACTAATAGTACTTCCCTTTACTAGTGCTTTCTAGTAATAGTAGGCCGGTATTGCCATACCCTTTATTTAGGCTAAAAGTATTATTATATTCTGCCTTATAACTCTGTAAGCTATAATATTTACCTAAGTCCCCTTAACTGCTAATCTAGTCCTATAAACAGCTTTTATTACCTTCTTAACTACCTTCTTAACTATGGTTTCTACTCTACTACTAACTGCTTTTATAATTAAGGCCTGTAGGCCTTCTGTATTAGTTCTTGCTTAGGCTATCTCCCCTCCTGCATTTATAGTAATTTATATAAAAGTTTTAATAAAAGCTTATACTTTTATTATTTTTACCTTTAGGATAACTTTTATTATTAATTCCTTTAGTAATTTTATTTTATTCTTTAGTTTTTCCTATATTACTATTACTCTAGGATTCTCTTCTTAATATTATATTTCTTCCTAGGTAGTACCTTATTTTTTATTAGTTGTAGATCTACATAAAAATTCGTTAATTATTACACCCCTTGCGCTGCTTACTTCCCTTATATAATACGTTATTACTAAGGGGGGTAATTAATAATAAGAAATCCAATTCTATGCTTCTTTTTTGTTTTAGGCGTAATACTGCGTCGTATCCGCGGTGTTGAATTTCCAACTCTGTTGTCCTTTTTGCCTTTAAGAAATTTTATAAAGTATTATATTAACTATATATATATTAGTCTTTAAAGGATATATAGGGAAAAGGTAGCATGCTTTTAATTAATATCTAGTAACTTTATAGTATAAGTACTATTTATTATTATATTATAATTATATCTCCTCTACTAAAACCCACTTAGTATATATCCTTTACTACCTAGAAGAGAATATAACATTTATACCTATTATCTTTACATTACCTTTCCTATTTTAAAACATAGCTAAAGGGGATTTAGTTATTATATAGTATTAAGCCTTTAAGTATTTTTTTATCTTATAAGATTTAAGATTAAGGGTAATGCTTTATAACCTCTTTACTGCCTAAAAGTAATTTATATAAGGGATATTATATTCTATATAGTAATTCTATATTTTCTTATTTAAAGCTATATATAGTTTAAATAGTTTAATAGATTTTACTTAATAGTATCCTCTTACTAAGACTAGCTTTTGCTCAAAGTAAATAAAAAAATTATTAAATTTCTCTTTAGGTTGTTATTTAATTTAATCTAGTTTAATAATAGTATGCTTTACTTAATAAAGATCTAGAAATAAGGTATTAAAATATATTAAAAACTCCTTTAAAGTATAATTAATATATTCTCTTACTTTAAAGAAGGGTAAAACCTAAGCCTAAACCTAAGTTAATAAGTATTAGTAAATAAAACACTATTTATCTTAATTATTCCTAATAAAGGCGCTATTTACCTTAAGTTTATAAGCTAAAAGGCTCCTTTATACTAAATATTTAATCTAGTTCCCCTTATAAGGGTTACTTATATTAATAGGTTTTCTTTTTAGTTTTATTTTTATTAAGGCTACTTACTATCCGCTTATGCTTAAAGCACCCGTATTAGTATTATAAGATACGGCCAAAGTAAATACTATTTATAGCTATTATTTTAGCTTAGTAATTTTACTTACTATATTCTTATTTATTATTTCCTATACTACTACTATACTTTAAAGGTATAACAGCTCTTATATAGCGCTAATCTTAGCTAGGTTAGCTATAGTATTATATTATATTATATTTATTATTATCCTGTTTATTATAGGTATAACCTCTGTATTATATCTATTAAGGGTTCTAGAGTAAATAATAAAAGATAAATAATATATATTATAGTCTTGCTAGGATACTATTATAAAGCTAGTAACTTAAATAAAAATATTATTTATAAAGAAAAAGAAAAGGAAAAGATTTATCTAATTTTAGTAACCCTTTCTTTATAATTATATATGTAACTAGGGCCTAAGCCGCTTGCATATTGCTTACGTAAAGCCCTCCGCTTTCCGGCTGTGTAGATCCGAGCTTCGAGCTCGAATCCATCACATAAACTTCTAATATAATATACTTATTTATTTAATTATATAGAATCTGTTATTTATACTACTTAAAAGCAACTTTTTTTATTATTATTAACTTTTACTACTTATTTATAATTATTAAAAAGTTTTTTTATAAAATTTACCCCTTATTATTAATTTACTACTAGTTTATAATTAAAGTATCTTCTTTACTATTATTTATAAAAAAACACTAAAAATGGCTTTAACTTTCACTACTAAAGCTAATTAACCTATTTAAGACTTCCTTTTTATAAAACTCTAAAAATATTCTAAATACTTTATAAAGAAATAAGCTAAAGCTAATAAAGAAATTAACCTTAAAAAAGCTATATGTTGGAATCGCTCGTCTGGAGGATGGAAGGGATACACAATAGTAACTGGGAATTATAGGTTATATACATAATGTGTATGTCCTAATTAGTTAGATTACTATGTTATGTAACCTAGGGTAGTACTACGGCCATAACACTATACTTTTACATTATCCCCCTCTTTTCTCTTTAAATAATTATAACTAAAATAAAAATCAGACCTTTATTACCCCCTATGTTATTACTATAGCATATCGTACCCTATAAAACCATTACTAATTAGTAGTTATTATAACTACAGATTAGCTAGGAATTAATAAAAGAGACAAACTTTTAATATAATACACTTATTTATTTAATTGTATAAAATCCGTTGTTTATGCTACTTAAAAGCAATTTTTTCTATTATTATTAACTTTTATTACTTATTTATAATTATTAAGAAGTTTCTTTATAAAATTTACCCCTTATTATTAACTTACTACTAGTTTATAATTAAAGTATCTTCTTTGCTATTTATTATAGAAAAAACACTAAAAATAGCTTTAACTTTTACTATTAAAGCTAATTAATTTATTTAAGACTCCCTTTTTATAAAACTCTAAAAGTATTTTAAATACTTTATAGAGAAATAAGCTAAAGCTAATAAAGAAATTAAACCTAAAAAAGCTATAACTTTTAAACTTTATAATAAATTTACCTATTATATTAACTAGTATAAATCTAGTAATTAGTAATGCTGGTTTCACAGGGTACGTTTGCTGCAGCAATAACGTGGGGGGGGGTAACAAAGGTCTGATTTCTATATTCTTATAATTATCTAAAGGGAAAAGAGGGGGACGATATAGAAGTGTGGTATTATAGCCACAGTACTACCCTAGGTCACATAACATAGTAATCCAGCTAATTAGGGCACGCGTATTGTGCATATAACCTACAATTCCCAATCACTATTATATATCCCTTCCATCCTTAAGACAAGCGATTCCAATACTTGCAAACTCTCTCTTTATTAAAAAAGAGGAATTGCTCCAAAACACGTAAAAAATCCGTAAAAATTAACAAATAAGCAAAAATTAATAACGTTACAACACATAAGAAATATTACCTAAATAAATAACTTTTCCCTAGTCCAGAGCATCCTTAAAGTCCCTTAATTAATTATATTCAGATTTATTAAATTTAAACTCTTTATTGTGCGCTTAAGCAGCTTCGGCTTCAACGCTTAATACCGGTCTCTTTACCTAACCTTCCACTCGAATCCGAGCCTCATTCTTAGTCACAAAGGTCTTAAGACTTTTATTTAGGGAGGCTTTTGTTATTACGTCGGCATTCTAATAAGTCTAAAACAAGAGCTTTCCTTTAAAGAAATAAGTAGACATGGGTCGTAGGTAGAAGTAATTATCTAGAGCTTCTAATAATAATAATTAAAATACATTAACTACTAATGCATGCCTGCTTCTGTAATTCTATAAAGCAGCTTTGTTATAACCATAATAACATCTAGCGGGTAGAGGTATGCAATCTATGCTAGAAGCTTTATAAGAATTATGCAATTAAGCTTTATTTATAACTATACGTATGCTTAGGTAATATCCCTTAACTAAGCCGTAATGCCTTCTCTTTTTAATAATAGAATAAGAGCAATAATAAGCCTCTGGCTAGCTCTTTAAATCGTTAGGGACTGCATAAGGATAACCTCTTTCCTACGGTTGCTATAGCCTTAAATAATACATTATGATTTTTTATACAGGGAATTAGTTACTTTGCCCTTAATCTTACGCACTATTTATAAACTAAAGAGTCTCTTGCTTCTATGCTTTTAATCGTTAAATTAAATAAATTCAAATACATTTCTTACTAGTAGAGTATTAATCTTAGCCTTATTAGAGAGTTTAAATGGTTTTCTAGGCATGGTTATTTTTCCTTGCATATAAAGGTTAATTATAAGTTAAAAATCTGCCTTTTCTTTCTCTATAAGGAAAGCTTTTAGTTAAGGGTATTTCTAAGGTCTTTTACGGCCTCTTTGTATTAAATTTATAGGGTTATCAGGGGGAGTCTTGTGAATAATTTCGTTAGTCTTAGCGTTTTCCTAGTCTGGGTTGTTTAGGCATAGGCCTTGCCCTTCTTATAAAGTTAAAGCTATTCCTATAGCTTTCTCATTTTAAGCTTAGTTATCCTTATAAGGAGGCTCTGCTTCTGGTAAAGTAATATATAGCTTAACAACTATAGATTGAAACTTTATAGGGCCGTAAGGCATCTTAATAATATAAGTCTCTCCTTTTATTAAAAGAAGCTTATATAGGCTAGTCTATTTACCTTTCTTATAATAAACTTATATATTAGAGTTTAAGGGGAGATTATATGTTAGCAGGGTTATTAGGCCATTTTAAGTATTAAGGGCATTGTTAACTTAATGCCTTATAAGGCTATGCCTTGCTTTATCTATTGCTTTTTAAAGCATCTTAGCTCTCTAAGCAACTTTAAGGCTTAGGGGAGAATCATTTATTATCCTTAAATATATTTTAAAGACTAAAAGGGTTAAGATAAGGCCATTTAGGCCAGCGGAGTTGTTAACTGCTTTAACCGCCATCTAAAGCATTTGTTTTTTTAAGAGAAGGCCGTAAGCTTTAGTCTTAATAATATTATATACTCTTTAAAGAGGGGCATAATATTGTTTAAGTTTTCTAATGCTATTGTATGCTTTAACAGGGACTTTATTAATATTAATTAATAATAGTTAAGCCAAATGCCTAAGTTCACTAGAAGCAAAGTTTCTTCTAGTATTATAAACTATTTAGTCTAGGGGACTAAGATATATGTTAATCTAACATTCCTTAAGGGTGTTCTAGATATCTTAAGTTTTCTGTTATTAGGGTCTAAGAAAGTAAGTGGCTTAAAATAAAGTTACTAAGTTAATAATATAAAGGACAGGCTTTTTATTAATTTACATAATGTTAACAAGGACCTTATAATTGAATTTAAGATCGTCTTTAAGGGTGAACTTAAATCTACTAAAAGCCTTAGCATTTATCTAATATTAGTAGCATGCATGTGTGATCCTTCCTATATTAGCTCTATTAAAATCTTTACCGGCCTTAGCAAGAAGGTTGTGCAGTTGGTTGATTAAAGGGTGGCTAAATTAATAATAAAGTTAGCGAATTTTTGCTTTTAAGAGCATAAAAACAGCAGGTTCTTAGGAACTAATTATCTACTAAGGATATCCTTATTTTCTAATAATAGGTACTTTCTTTTCTTCTTAGATAAGAAGGTTCTTAAGATTATTAAGCTTAATACCTATTCTATCTATATTTATAATAAAATATAGGAAAGGCGTGGTATTATTAAGAATATAAAAAGAAATCGTACTAAAGATCATAGGAAGCTTTAAAATGCTATTTAAGGTCGCACTTCTAGCACTAAAGTTAATAGTTCTCTAGTTAAAAAAAGGCTTAATTATAAGGTTTATTATAAGGCGCATTAAGGCTTTAACTTAACCTTGGCTAGCAGTTAAAATTCCAGCTGCTTTAGTATCTAGGAGGATACCATAAAACGTTTTTATAGTATATTGTGAATCTATAAGGAATACCTGCTGTTGTGTGGTTTTATTAGTATTACAGTCATAAGGGTCTTTAATAAATAACACATGTTTAAAGGCATTATCTTACAGGAAATTTACAGTTAAGGTAGAAAAGAGAGGTGGATTAGGTGCTTATATAAAGAAAGTTGTGAACGTAAGGGTTTCTTGTGCTTTTCTATTGCTTTATACCTTTTCTTCTTTAGAGGCAATGAATGCTACGTTCTAGGTAGCCTTTTTGTGTTTATCCTTATCCCTGCTGTCTAAGGATAATAACTTTTTGTCTTTACCTTTAAATGCTTATAAGAATATGTAAAATTAGCATTTAGAAGGAGGGGATTTATGCCTTTAGTTGCTCTACTAAGTTTCTTTTGCTTTCTTTTGTTTAGAGATAGGATGATTAGTTAACTAATATCCTTCTTTACAACAGATAAAGCATTTCTTAGATCTAGCTTTATTTTAAGGTTAGGAAGATTATAAATATTGTCAGTTAGTAAACAAGACCATGTTAGTGCTTAGGGTAGTGTTTTAAGATTAATACTTGCTTTCTCTTGTAATCCATTATCTTGTAGATGATTTTAAAACAGGTTCCATTATATCTTTTGTTATAAGGCAGTAGCGAATATTACTAACTACGCCTTTATAGGTATTGGTTCGGACGTAGGTTATTTAGTTGAATTTAGGGCTATCTTAAACAGATATTTCTAGTTAACGCTTAAGGATTATATCTTTTTTAGAAGGGGGGTAAAGACCATTAAATAGGTCTAAGAGCTATTAAATTATTAATTCTAAACATTTAAGTTTAGTCTTCATTAGATTTTTAGCTGTAATATAATAAAACTTTATCTCTTAAAATTATATTTAGTAGAATTTTTAATTTTCTTTAGTTTTAAAGTTTTCCTTTATTTGCTTAGTTATTATGTTAAATAAGCTCCACAATAGCCTGCTCAAGCATGAATCTGTGGCCCTAGTTCAGCTTCGAACGGAAAAAATAGGGCTGAATGCCTTCCTCTACAACAGACAGGTGCCCGAGGTAACTTCACTAATATGCTAATACTAGGGAGGAGATGAGGATATCTACCACCTTATCCTGTCATGCCTAGAATATAACCATCTAAGACCGATTCCGGCGGTGCCCGTAATAAGAGATCCGCGGGAACTTAGGGCGGCGCTTAATAACAAGAAGCTAGTACTAAATATCATAAAGTAGGTGCTTTTGACTGGGCGACTTTAGCAGTACAGGTTGGCGGAGGAGCTTGGTAAGGCGTAGCAGATACGCAATAATAAGGCTGAGAAAGGGACCAGAGGCAACGGAAACAACAGGATAGAGAAGGAAGAGCCGGACTAGGAGGGGAGGTGCTTATAGGGGGTTTTTACTAACATACTAACCTTTTATATAAAGCATAACCACACTTCTATCATTGTCTGCAGTTCCGGGGAACTGGCAGATATCTTATACTAATGGTTGGAAACAATAAAGACTTTATATTAGAGGCTTAGCGGGAGCTATATAGAAGAATATGGGTTTTCTCCCCTATCTTAGGGTTTTTCCTATATTAAGAAGTTAGTTGATGAACTAGTTAGTGGCTCTAGCTACCTAGCGTACATGAATAATAATTATGTTAAATAAAATAAGTCTTCTACTAAATTTCTTAAGGTAATACTTATAGGCATTGCCTGTAAGCATTATTAATAGTGCAAACGGGTATAACTTAGGTAAAATTCCTTATGCTATGCAGATATCCTTAAAGATTAGGACTTTAGGATATATAAAGTTAAAAAGTACTCCAGAATACTTGTTTTCCTTATTATAAACTCTAGCAAGGAAGTTTAAGGCTTTTTAGTCTATATTAGTGATTTCCTTTAATATAGTTTATTATTTTAGGGGAGAGGGGATTATTATTTCTATTATTATTTCTTTAGTAGGAGGGTTAGGAGGGTTAGGGGGAGGTGAGGTTATTATTAACGTTGACGTGTTAATGGTGTTGTTTCCTATTAAAAGCTTTCTATTAAAAAAGAAAACAGAATTATTTATACTAACTAAATTAGCGAGTACATGGTTGATTAGTCTTTATAATCCTTCTTATATATCAATTCCTTAATCTTAAAGAATATCTTGAAGTACTTGTCGGACCTTAGGGGTAATCTTCTTAAAAATATTGGCATTCTATCCTTTAAAGTCTTCTTAGTATATAAACAGAAACCTAGTACCTTGCTGGTTACTAGATTCGTACTAGTTAATATAGTAGGCAAATTTATTGTAAAGTTCAGAAGTTATAGCTTTTTTAGGGTTAATTTATTTATTAGCTTCGGCCTATTTCTCTATAAAGTAGTTAGAATACTTTTAGAGTTTTATAGGAAGGGAGTCTTAGATGGGTTAATTAGCTCTAGTAGTGGAAGTTAAAGCTATTTTTAGTGTTTTCTCTATGATAAACAGTAAAGAAAATACTTTAATTATAGACTAGTAGTAAATTAACAATAAGGGGTAAATTCTATAAACAAACTTTCTTAATAATTATAAATAAGTAGCAAAAATTAATAATAATAGAAAAAGTTGCTTTTAGGTAGCATAAATAACGGATTCTATGTAATTACGTGAATAAGTGCGTTATATTAGAAGTTTGTCTCTTCTGTTAATTCCTAGCCAATCTGTGGTTATAATAACTACTAATTAGTGCTGGTTTCACAGGATATGTTTGCTATAGTAATAATGTAGGGGGGGTAACAAAGGTCTGATTTCTATATTCTTATAATTATCTAAAGGAAAAAGAGGGGGATAATACAGAAGTGTGGTGTTATAGCCACAGTACTGCCCTAGGTCACATAACATAGTAATCCAGCTAATTAGGGCACGCGCATCATGCGTATGACCTACAATTCCTAATTACTATTGTATATCCCTTCCATTCTCAAGACGAGCAATTCCAACAAGTAAGGTACTAGGTTTTTATTTATATACTAAGAAGACTTTAAAGAATAAAATACTAATATTTTTAAGAAAATTACCCCTAAGGTCTAATAAGTACTTTAAGATATCCTTTAAAATTAAGGGATTAATACATAAGAAGGATTATAAAGACTAATTAACCAGGTACTTACTAATTTAGTTAGTATAGATAATTCTATCTTCTTTTCTAATGGAAAGCTCCTAATAGGAAACAATACTATTAACATAATAATGTTAATAACAACCAAACCTCCTAACCCACCTAACCCTTCTAACCCTCCTTCTAAAGAAATAATAATAAAAATAATAATACCCTCTCCCCTAAAATAATAAACTATATTAAAGGAAATTACTAATATAAACTAAAAAGCCTTAAACTCTCTTACTGAAGTTTATAATAAGAAAAACAAGTATTTTAAAGCACTTTTTAACTTTATATATTCTAAAGTCTTAATTTTTAAGGATATCTATATAGTATAAGGAATTTTACCTAAGTTATACCTGTTTATACTATTAATAATACTTATAAGTAATACTTATAAGTATTACCTTAAGAAATTTAGTAGAAAACTTATTTTATTTAATATAATAACTAAGTAAATAAAGAAAAACTTTAAGACTAAAGAAAATTAAAAATTCTACTAAATATAATTTTAAGAGATAAAGTTTTATTATATTATAGCTAAAAATTTAATAAAGACTAAACTTAAATGTTTAGAATTAATAATTTAATAGTTTTTAAACCTATTTAATAGTCTTTACTATTATTATTATTCATGTACGCTAGGTAGCTAGAGCCACTAACTAGTTCATCAACTAACTTCTTAATATAGGAAAAACCCTAAGATAGGGGAGAAAACCCATATTCTTCCATATAGCTCCTGCTAAGCCTTTAATATAGAGTCTTTATTATTTCTAACCATTAGTATAAAATATCTGCTAGTTCCCTGGAACTACAGACAATAACAGAAGTATAGTTATGCTTTATATAAAAGGTTAGTATGTTAGTAAAAACCCCCTATAAGCACCTCCCCTCCTAGTCCGGCTCTTCCTCCTCTATCCTATTATTTCTATTGCCTTTAGTCCCTTTCTCAGCCTTGTTATTACGTATTTGCTATGCCTTACTAAGCTCCTCCGCCAACCTGTACTACTAAAGTCGCCTAGTTAAAAGCACCTACTTTATAATATTTAATGCTAGCTTCTTGTTATTAAGCGCCGCCCTAAGTTCCTATAAATCTCTTATTACAGGCACTGCTAGAATTAGTCTTAGATAGTTATATTCTAGGCATAATAAAATAAGGTGGTAGATATCCTTATCTCCTCCCTAGTATTAGCATATTAGTAAAGTTACCTTAGGCACCTATCTGTTATAAAGGAAGGCATTTAGCCTTATTTTTTCTGTTTAAAGCTAAACTAGGGCTGTAAATTTATACTTAAGCAGGCTATTATAGAGCTTTACTATCTTTTTTATGCTCTTAAAGTTAGGTTCCTTGTTTATTATTATTACTTTTGCCCGTCCTCTTCTTACCTAAGCCTTATGCCTCTGCTAGATTTACTGTTTTTCCCACTCCCTCTCTAATTCCTGTCTAGCTATAAGGCTACTAGGGAGGGGGGGGGGGGCATTAGGAAACACCTTATAGCAATTACGTTAGCGGCCTCTTCCTTAGTGTTATAGCTACAATACTATTAAATTACAGGCCTGCTGTATCTTCTTGCCTATGCTACTATCCTTAAGTCTTTAGTGGAATCGTCGTTTAATGTAATTAAGGTACAGATCTACTAGCGGCACTGCTTCTTCTATCTCTAAGAGTATTACTAGTATTGCCTTATATGCCCCTATAACCCGCCTTAAGTATTTATTCTATTCCCTTATAAATGCCTTTGCTACCCCCTATACTACCCCTTTTAGCTTGCTGTAGGTGTGGTATATTCTAGCTCTATAGGCTATTATGCTTTGTATTACCTGTGTATAAAGGGATCTCGCACACTCTAGTTAGCATCCCTACGTAGACACAGCTAGTACTATAAGCGCTAATTTCTGCTATAACAATTTAGCATTCACCTTCTCTATATAGGTTAACTAATAAAGCTTCCAGTGAATCCAAACCCCTAGGAATTGCGCTAATTATGTCGGTTATATTATTGCTCTTTTAAGTCGGATTATTATTATAATCACCTGCCTCTTCCTTATAAAGTGCATTAGCTTGCTTTTTCTTAGGTTAAACCTTAGCCTATACTCCTTTAACCACTCCTTATATATTCTTTAAGCTCTTTTTAGTTATACTTTTGTCTCCTTTGCTGTTTTTCTATATACTATAATGTTTATATTATCTAAGAACCCTAATATTAATATTGATTTCGCTGCTGCTAGTCTTTAATATAGTGGTGTAATATAGAGCAGGAAAAGGATAAGAGACGCTGGCAACCCTTGCAGAACCCCTGTAGTGACTTGGATTTCCTTAGTAATACGTCCGTTAAATGCTAATTATGCTCTCCTTTCTAACGTAAAGCCCTGTGCCCATCTGGCCATCTACCCTAGCAGTCCTAACTCCTTTATAGTGCAGATTAATTGTTTATAGCTAATAGTATTAAATGCCCTAGTAATATCTAGCTATAGTAATAATGCTATTCCCTAGTAATGCTATGCCATTTTTACAACCTCTTTTAGCATGCTTAGTACTATCTCCGTTAATCTGCTAGCCCTATTACCTATTTATATGTCTGGCAGTATATAGCCTTCCTTTACTATAATAGTAATCCTCCTTATAATAGCTCCCTTAATTACTTTGCTTATTATATTTAACAGCAATATCGGCCTCTACCCCCCTGGTCTGCCCAACTCCTTAGGGGACTTCCTAGGTTTATATAGAACTACTACCTTTGCTTATCGGAAGAAGGCCGAATAATATCCTAAGCTGTAGTAAGCATTTATAAGGCATATTAAACATAATATTAGGGCCGCTCTACATAGCTTAAGGAAACCTATTAGCAGCTTGTCCGGTCCTAGGGCTTTTTAACTTGCCATATTTTTTATAACCTTTTTAATTTCCTCCTCTATAAACACAGGAACTGCCTAATTATTATTATAGTATCTTATCCCTTCCTCTGCCTCTAAACCTAAAGCCCTAGCTATAAATAGAGGGAAGAACCTCTCTGTAAATACCCTTGCCTTACCCTTATATATAACCTCTACTATCTCCTCCCTACTATTATCTCCTAGCCGGGTTAGTAGTAGGACCTGTTGCCTTTTAGGAGGAAGTCTACTCTATAGCCAGGCCTAACGCTCCAGGGTCTAAAGACTCCCTTTAGACTTAAATAACTTACTAACTGCCTATTGCTAGCTACTTCTCTTTTCTTTTAAGATAATATAATTCTGTTTTTTTATAGCTTCTGTTAAGGCCTGCTATGCTTCCTATATCTGTTATTACTACCACTGCTTATTAGCATGTCTTGCCTCTGCTATTATGTCCCTTACCCTTTTATTCCACTAAGGCTATAGTTTACTATGCCCTTAAGGTCGCTTAGGTGCTGCTATATTAGCTATCTCCGTAAGCTATTAGGTAAGCTACTATGTATAGTTATTAATTTCTTTCTAGTTATATAGCAGAAGCTCTAACCCCTTCTTTCTAAGCCTGTTTAAAGCCTTTGCTATAATAAGGTTCTTGTCTGCTATCCTCTAACCCCGGACTAACCCTAGGCTATTGCTTAATTCCTTATTTATCCTAATGCTAATAAGCTAGAGCATATAGTCAGATCCGGCAATTTCCACTAGCCTAATAAATTTAACACTAACATTATAGGTGGTCCACGTATGGTTAATAGTGCTATCCCTGCTGCTATGTTCTCTCCTTATTACTTCTCTAAACGGCATAGCTAGGCCGAGTTGCTACCTTGTTATAAATTTTAATATCTTATTATACCCTGGAGATGTTCAGCTAAATCTGTCCTATAAGGGGTAATATTAGTTAAAGTCCCCTATAAACACACTCTAGCCCTTTACCTAGGTATTAGCAAAGTGTTATAAAGGCGTCTGCCACTCCCTTTTATAAGCTAGGGAGTAGATATTATATATCTCTACTCTATATAGCTTAACACTATACTAATCCTCCCTTTTCTCTATAGTCTAAAGTCCTGTCTTAACCTTTTAGTATATATAAATTGCTGTTTTTCTGCTGTATATTGCTAATATATAGTATTCCTAAGATGGATTTAGTGGTATACTATTATAGCCTCCTGGTTCCTAAATAGCTATCACCTTAGGGCTAATGTTATGCCCTAACGCCAGATGTACTAGATTGCTTTTCTTCTGTGTATTCTAGTACATAACCTTAATTATGTACTCTATTATGTGCTTTGGAGCACCCTGGTTAGGCTGGCTCTGGTATTGTTTGGCCCTTTAGTTAGCTGTAAAAAGGCTAGCATTATGCCTTCCTCTGCTAGTCTTTGTCGTCCTAATCTTAGCTTATAGGTTTATCTTATAGAAAGGCCCCTTAGTTGTATGCTCCTTTCTCTTAGCTGCCTCTCTATTAGTCCCCTAGTTTCTTCTCCCTAATAGCCCTTACCTGTAGTAGCCATTATAACCTCTAACTAATAGTTATAAAAGAACAGTAGCCTTATAGCATAAGCCTTCCTAGCCTACTACTATCTCTTATTACTTACTAAGTATAGTTAAGACTATATTAGATATACCCCTATATAATTTAGGTATCTCTCCTATACCTCGCCTGTTAATATCAGGTAAATCCTCTCTCCCTTAGGGTGTTTTCCGGCAGTATACCTGCTGTATCTTGCTTCTTCCTTATAGTATTTAGTAATATGTCTAATCTTATAGTAGTTATAATATTGCTTCGGGTGGATCATCTTATTATATAGCTTAGCATTAAAAATCTCTGCTTAGTATACTATTCCCCTATAGTATAGTCGGTTTGCTGCCTTAGTGCCCTTAATACTAACCACTAATAGTGCCCTTATTACTATTCCTCTTAGCTTCTATACTATTATCTTTATTATATTTAATCCATTTTCCTTTTTAATGTTCTTCCTTATATCCTTAATTATAATGTGGTTTATTAATTATATTAGGAATCCCTTAATAATCACACTAAACATCTTCCTGTTTACTTCTGCCTTAGGTCTAAAGGCAACTCCTACCTAGGCCGTGTTTTCTTTCTATTTCCTCCCTGCTTCTGTAAATATAATAACTATGTCTTTACTTTATAATTAGCATACTACTACTGCCTTCTTTACGCTAATAGTGCTGTTTACTACCTTTATAATCTCTCCTAGTAATCTGTTCCTAACTACCTTACTAATAGTACTTCCCTTTACTAGTGCTTCCTAGTAATAGCAGGCTAGTATTGCTATACCCTCCGTTTAGGCTAAAGGTATTATTATATTCTGCCCTATAACTCCGCAAGCTATAATATTTACCTAAGTCCCCCTAACTGCTAATTTAGTCCTATAAACAGCCTTTATTACCTCCTTAACTGCCTTCTTAACTATGGTTTCTACTTTACTACTAACCGCTTTTATAATTAAGGCCTATAGGCTTTCTGTATTAGTTCTTGCTTAGGCTATCTCCCCTCCTATATTTATAGTAATTTATGTAAAAGTTCTAATAGAAGCCTATACTTTTATTATTTCTACCTTTAGGATAACTTTTATTATTAATTCCTTTAGTAATTTCATTTTATTCTTTAGTTTTTCCTATACTATTATTACTCTAGGATTTTCTCCTTAATATTATATTTCTTCCTAGGTAGTGCCTTGTCCTTTATTAGTTATGGATCTATATGAAAATTTATTAATTATTATACCTCTTACGCTGCTTACTCCCCTTATATAATATACTATTACTAAGGGGGGTAATTAATAATAAGGAATCCGATTCTGTGCTTCTTTTTCGTTTTAGGCGTAATACCGCGTCGTATCTGCAGTGTTCCGTAATTCCTCTTTTGGAATTAGTCTTTACTATATTTCTAAAAAAGATATAATTCTTAGGCGCTAACTAGAAATATCTATTTATAATAGCCCTAAATTTAATTAAATAACTTATGTCTAAACTAATACTTATAAAGGCATAGTTAGTAATATTTACTACTGCCTTAGAATAAAAAATATAATAAAACCTGTTTTAAAATCATTTATAAGCTAATAAATTATAAGAAAAAGCAAGTATTAACCTTAAAACACTACTCTAAGCACTAATATAGTCTTATTTACTAACTAATAATATTTATAAGCTTTTTAACCCTAAAACAAAGCTAGATTTAAGAAATACTTTATTTATTATAAAAAAGGATGTTAGTTAACTAATTATTTTATCTTTAAGTAAAAAAAAGGAGAGGTTTACAAAAACACCGTGGATACGACGCGGTATTACGCCTAAAACGGAAAAGAAGCATGAAATTAGATTTCTTATTATTAATTACCCCCCCTAGTAATAGCGTATTATATAAAGAAAGTAAGCAGTATAAGGGGCATAATAATTAATAAATTTTCACGTGGATCTGTAACTAATAAAAAATAGGGCACTACCTAGGAAGAAATATAGCCTTAAGAAGAGAATTTTAAAGTAGTAGTAGTATAGGAAAAACTAAAGAATAAAATAAAATTACTAAAGGAATTAATAATAAAAGTTATTTTAAAGGTAAAAATAATAAAAGTATAGGCTTTTATTAAAACTATTATATAAATTGCTATAAATATAAAAAAGGAGATAGCCTAAATAAGAACTAGCATAGGAGGCCTACAGGCTTTAATTATAAAAGCAGTTAATAGTAAGGTAAAAACTATAGTTAAAAAGGCAGTTAAGGAGGTAATAAAGGCTATTATTAGGACTAGATTAGCAGTTAAGGGGACTTAAGTAACTATTATAGCTTATAGAGTTATAGGGCAGAAGATAATAATCTCTCTAGCCTAAACGGAGGGTATAGCAATACTAGCCTGCTATTACTAGGAAGTAATAGTAAAGGGAAACACTATTAGTAAGGTAGTTAGAAATAGATTACTAGGGGAGATTATAAAGGCAGTAAACAGTATAATTAGTATAGAGAAGGTAGTAGTAGCATGCTAACTATAAAGTAAAGATATAGTTATTATGTTTACTAAAGCAAGGAGGAAATAAAAGGAAAACACAGCCTAGGTAAGAGTTACCTTTAGACCTAAGGTAGAAGTAAACAGGAAGATGTTTAGTATAATTATTAAGGGATTCTTAATATAATTAACAAACCATATTATAATTAAGGATATAAGGAAGAATATTAAAAAGGAGAATAGTTTAAATATAGTAAAGATAATAATATAAAAGCTAAAGGGATTAGTAATAAGGGCACTACTAGTAGTTAGTGTTAAGGGCACTAAGGCAGCGAACTGCCTATACTACAGGGGAATAGTATACTAAGCAGAGATTTTTAATACTAAGCTATATAATAAGATAATCCACTTAAAGTAATATTATAACTGCTATAAGATTAGGTATATTACTAGGTACTATAAGGAGGAAGCAAGATGCAGTAGGTATACTACTAGAAAACACCCTAAGGGAGAGAGGACTTACCTAATACTAATAGGTAAGATATAGAAGAGATGCCTAAATTATACAAGGGCACACCTAGTATGGTCTTAGCTATGCTTAGTAAGTAATAATAAATAGCAGTAGGCTAGGGAGGCTTATGCTATAAGGCCGCTGTTCTTCCGTAGCTATTAGCCAGAGGTTGTAATAGCTGCCACAGGCAAGGGTTATTATAGAGAGGAGACCAGGGGACTAATAAAGAGGCAGCTAAAAGGAAGGAGTATATAATTAAGGGGCCCTTTTACAAAATAAACTTATAAGCTATAATTAGGATAACAGAGACTAGCAGAGGAAGGCATAATGCTAGCCTTTCTACAACTAACAAGAGGGCAAAATAATACCAGAGCTAGCCTAACTAGGGTGCTCTAAAGCATATAATAGAGTATATAATTAAGGTTATATACTAGAATATACAGAAGAAAAGTAATCTAGTATATCTAGTATTAGGGCATAACGTTAGCCCTAAGGTAATAGCTATCTAGGAACTAGAAGGTTATAATAGTATACTGCTAAATCTATCTTAAGGGCACTATATATTAGTAATATATAGCAGAAGAATAGTAATTTATATATATTAAAAGGTTAAGACAGGACTTTAAACTATAGGGAGGGAGAAGAATTAATATAGTATTAAACTATATAGAGTAAAGGTATATAATATCTACTTCCTAGCTTATAAAAGGGAGTGGCAGATGCCTTTATAATACTTTACTAATACCTAGGTAAAGGGCCAGAGTGTGTTTATAGAGGACTTTAACTAATACCACCCCTTGTAGAATAAATTCAGCTAAACCTCTTAAGGGCATAATAAGATATTAGAATATATAATAAGGTAGCAACTCGGCCTAGCTATGCCGTTTAGGGAAGTAATAAGGAGAGAACATAGCAGCAGGGACAGCACTATTAACTATGTGTAAACTACTTATAATGTTAGTGTTAAATTTATTAGGCTAGTGGAAATCGCTGGATCTGACTATATGCCTTAGCTTATTAGCATTAGAATAAGCAAGGAATTAAGCAATAACCTAGGGTTAGTCTGGGGTTAGAGGACAGCAGATAAGAACCTTATTATAGCAAAGGCTTTAAACAGGCTTAGAAAGGAGGGGTTAGAGCTCCCGCTAAGTAACTAATAGGAAATTAATAACTATATAAAATAGCTTACTTAGTAACTTATAAAGATAGCTAATATAGCAGCACTTAAACAACCTTAAGGGCACAGTAAACTACAGCCTTAGTAGAATAAAAGGGTAAAAGATATAATAGTAGAGGCAAGATATATTAATAGGCAGTAGTAGTATTAACAGACCTAGGAATTATAGTAGGCCTTAAAAGAAGCTATAGAAAAACAGAATTATATAATCTTAAAGGAAAAGAGAAGTAGTTAGTAATAAGTAGTTAGTAAGTTATCTAAGTCTAAAGAGAGCCTCTAGACCCTAGAGCGCTAGGCCTGGCTATAGAGTAAACTTTCTCTTAAGATATAACAGGTTCTACTACTAACTTAGCTAGGAGATAATAGCAGGGAGGAGATAGTAAAGGTTATATATAAGGGTAAGGAAAAGGCATTTATAAAGAGGTTCTTTTATTTATCTACAGCTAGGGCTTTAGGTTTAAAGATAAAGGTAGAGATAAGATACTATAGTAATAATTAGGTAGCTCCTGTGTTTATAGAGAAGGAAATTAAAGAAGTTATAAAGAATACAGTAAGTTAAAAAGCCCTAGGGCCGGACAAGCTACTAATAGGTTTTCTTAAGCTATATAGAGCAGCCTTAATATTATGTTTAATATATCTTACTAATATATACTATGGTTTAGGACACCATCTAGCTACCTTTTAGCAAGTGAAGGTAGTAGTTCTATGCAAACCTAGGAAGACCCCTAAGGAGTTAGGCAGACTAGGGGGATAAAGGCCGATATTACTGTTAAATATAATAGAAAAAGTAATTAAGGGAGCTATTATAAGGAGGATTACTATTGTAATAAAGGAAGGCTATATACTGCTAGATATATAAATAGGTAATAGGGCTAGCAGATTAACAGAGGTAGCACTAAGCATGCTAAGAGAGGTTGTAAGGATAGCATAGCATTACTAGGGGATAGCATTATTATTATAGCTGGATATTACTAGGGCGTTTAATACTATTAGCTATAAATAATTAATCCGCACTATAAAGGAGTTAGGACTGCTAGGGTGGATAGCCAGATAGGCATAGGGCTTTATGTTAAAAAGAAGAGTATAATTAGCATTTAATAGACATATTACTAAGGAAATCTAAGTTACTACAGGGGTTTTATAAGGGTTGCTGGCGTCTCCTATCCTCTTTCTGCTTTATATTATGCTACTATATTAAAGACTAGCAGCAGTAGAATTAATATTAACATTAGGGTTCTTAGATAATATAAATATTATAGTATATAGAAAAACAGCAAAGGAGATAAAAGTATAACTAAAAAAAGCCTAGAGAATATATAAGGAGTAGTTAAAGGAGTATAAGCTAAGGTTTAACCTAGGGAAGAGCAAGCTAATATACTTTATAAGGAAAAGGCAGGTAATTATAACAATAATCTAACTTAGAAGAGCAATAATATAACTAACATAATTAGTGCAATTCCTAGGGGTTTGGATTCACTAGAAGCTTTATTAGTTAACCTATATAGAGAAGGTAAATGCTAAATTATTACAGCAGAAGTTAGCACTTATAGCACTAGCTATATCTATATAGGGATGCTAACTAGAGTATATAAGATCCCTTTATATACAGGTAATAAGAAGCATAGTAGCCTATAGAGCTAGGATATATTACACCAATAGCAAGCTAGAAGGGGTAGTATAGGGGGTAGTAAAGGTATTTATAAGGGAATAGAATAAATGCTTAAGGCGGGTTATAGGGGCATATAAGGCAATGCTAGTAATACTCTTAAAGATAGAAGCAGCAGTACTACTAGTGGATCTATACCTTAATTATATTAAATAATAATTCTACTAAAGACTTAAGGATAGTAATATAGGCAAAAAGATATAACAGGCCTGTAATTTAATAGCATTATAGCTATAACGCTAAGAAAGAGGCCGCTAACATAATCACTATAAGGCGTTTCCTAATGCCCCCCCCCCCCTCCCTAGCAGCCTTATAGCTAGACAGGAATTAGAAAGAGAGTGGGAAAAACAGTAAATATAGCAGAGGTATAAGGCTTAGGTAAGAAGAGAACAGGTAAAAGCAATAGCAGTAAATAAGGAACCTAACTTTAAGAGTATAAAAAAGATAGTAAGGCTCTATAATAGCCTGCTAAAGTATAAATCTACGGCCTTAGTGCAGCTTTAAACGGGAAAAATAGGGCTAAATGCCTTCCTCTATAACAGATAGGTGCCTAAGGTAACATTACTAATATATTAATACTAGGGAGGAGATAAGAATATCTACTACCTTATCCTATTATGCTTAGAATATAACTATTTAAGGCTAATCCTAGTAGTGCTAATAATAAAAGACCTATAGGAACTTAAAGTAGCACTTAATAATAAGAAGCTGGCACTAAATATTATAAAATAAGTGCTCTTAACTAGGTAACTTTAGCAGTATAGGTTGGCAGAGGAGCTTTATAAGGCATGGCAGATTTGTAATATTAAGGCTAAGAATAGGACTAGAGGTAATAGAAATAATAAAATAAAGGAAGAAGAGCTGGATTAAAAGGGGAGGTGCTTATAAGGGGTTTTTACTAATATACTAACCTTTTATATAAAGTATAACCATACTTTTGTTATTATTTGCAGTTCTAGGGGAACTGGCAGATATTTTATACTAATGGTTAAAAACAATAAAGACTTTATATTAAAGGCTTAGCAGGAGCTATATAAAAGAATATAGGTTTTCTCCCCTATCTTAGGGTTTTTCCTATATTAAGAAGTTAGTTAATGAACTAGTTAGTAGCTCTGGCTACCTAGCATACATGAATAATAATAATAAGTAAAAAAAAGCAAAAGAAATTTAGTAAAGTAACTAAAGGTATAAATCCCCTCCTTTTAAACACTAATTTTATATATTCTTATAAGCATTTAAAGGTAAAAATAAAGAGTTATTACCCCTAGATAATAGTAATAAGAATAAATATAAAAAAGCTACTTAGAATATAGTATTTATTGCCTTTAAAAAAAGGCATAAAGTAATAAAAAAGCATAAGAAACCCTTATGTTTATGAATTTCTTTATATAAGAACCTAATCCCTCTCTCTTTTCTACCTTAACTATAAATTTCCTATAAAATAATGTCTTTAAACATACGTTATTTATTAAAGACCCTTATAACCGTAATACTAATAAAACCATATAATAGTAGGTATTTCTTGTGGATTTATAATATACTATAAAAACATTTCAAGGTATCATCCTTAATACTAGAGCAGCTAGAATCTTAACTACTAGCTAAGGTTAAGTTAAAGCCTTAATATACCTTATAACAAACCTTATAATTAAGCCTTCTTTTAACTAGAAAACTATTAACTTTAGTACTAAAAGTATAACCTTAAATAGCATTTTAAAGCTTTTTATAATCTTTAGTATGATTTCTTTTTATATTCTTAATAATGCTATGCCTTTTTTATATTTTATTATAAATATAAATAAAATAAGTATTAAGCTTAATAATCTTAAGAACCTTTTTATTTAAAAAGAAAAGAAAGTACCTATTATTTAGAAATAGGAACATCCTTAGTAAATAATTAATTCCTAAGAACCTACTGTCTTTATACTTTTAAAAGCAGAAATTTACTAACTTTATTATTAATTTAGCCACCCTTCAATTAACTAATTATATAACCTTCTTACTAAAGCTAGTAAAGATTTTAATAAAGCTAATATAAAGAAGATTATATATGCTTATTACTAATGCTAAATAAATACTAAGGCTTTTAGTAGATTTAAGTTTACCCTTAAAAATAATCTTAAATTTAACTATAAGGTTCTTATTAATATTATATAAATTAATAAAAAGCCTATCCTTTATATTATTAACTTAGTAACTTTATTTTAAGCTGCTTACTTTCTTAGACTTTAATAATAAAAAGCTTAAGATATTTAGAACCCCTTAAGAAATATTAGATTAATATATATCTTAGACCCCTAAACTAAATAATTTATAATACTAAAAGAAACTTTGCTTTTAGTAAATTTAGGTATTTAGCTTAACTATTATTAATTAATATTAATAAAGTCCCTGTTAAAGCATATAATAATATTAAAAAACTTAAGTAATATTATACCTTTTTTTAAAAAGTATATAATATTATTAAGACTAAAGCTTATGGTCTTCTCTTAAAAGAGTAAATACTTTAAATAGCTATTAAAGCAGTTAATAACTTTGCTAGCTTAAATAGCCTTATCTCTACCCTCTTAGTCTTTAAAACCTATTTAAGGATAATAAATAATTCCCCTCTAAGCTTTATAATTACCTAAAGAGCTAAGATGCTTTAGAAAGTAATAAATAAAGCAAGATATAGTCTTATAAGGCACTAAGTTAATAATGCCCTTAATACTTAAAATAGCCTAATAACCCTGCTGATATATAATCTTCCTTTAAACTCTAATATATAAGTTTATTATAATAAAAGTAAATAAACTAGCCTATATAAGCTTTTTTTAATAAAAGGAAAGACTTATATTATTAAGATGCCTTATAGCCTTATAAAGTTTTAATTTATATTTGTTAAGCTATATATTACTTTACTAGAAACAGAGCCTTTTTATAAGGATAACTAAGCTTAAAATAAGAAAGCTATAGGAATAGCTTTAACTTCCTAAAAAGTGTAAGGCCTAAGCCTAAACAACCTAGACTAGATTAATAAAATTATTTATAAGACTCCCCTTAATAACCCTATAAATCCACTATAAAGAGGCCATGGAAGACCTTGGAAATACCCTTAACTAAAAGCTTTCTTTATAGAGAAAGAAAAGGCTGATTTTTAACTTATAATTAACCTCTATATATAAGGAAAAATCACTATGCCTAGAGAACCATTTAAACTCTCTAATAAGGCTAAGACTAACACTTTGCTAGCAAGAAATATATTTAAATTTATTTAATTTAACCCTTAAAAGCATAGAAGTAAGAGACTCTTTAGTTTATAAATAATATATAAGATTAAGGGTAAAGTAACTAATTTCCTATATGAAAAATTACAATATATTATTTAAAGATATAGTAACTATAGGAAAGAGGTTATTATTATGTAATCCCTAATAATTTAAAGAGCTAGCTAGAGGCTTATTATTGCTCTTACTTTATTATTAAAAAAAGAAGGTATTATGGCTTAGTTAAGGGATATTACCTAAGCATATGTGTAGTTACAGACAAAGCTTAATTATATAATCCTTGCAAAGCTTCTAGTACAGATTACATACCTCTACCTACTAAATGTTATTATAGTTATAATAAAGCTGCTTTATGGAATTGTAGAAGTAGGTATGCATTAGTAGTTAACGTATTTTAATTATTATTATTAAAAGCTTTAGATAATTACTTTTACTTATAACTTATGTTATATGGTGGTATCGTCACGTTGTTGGTTGGAAGCAACTGTAGAGCTGTTATTAACGTTATTATAAAAGGGTCATTAAACGCACTTATATATACTACTATCAAATTATATAATTAAGTACATTCTGTGAAGTTGTTATTATTATTAAGTCTTACTAGCTACTTAGACAGATCCTATATATATATGCATGTGGATCTAATAGTATAGATTATCCTGTAACAAGTACCCCTCCCTTAAAGATAACCATCCCGGTTATCCTATAGGGTCTAATATAGCTAGTAGCAGAAAAAATAATAAAGAGAAATTAAACTGTAGGCATTCTTTGTTAGGTGCTAAGAATAGAAATAATAAAGTGAAATAGCTAATCTATAATAATCATCCTCTTAAATACAAAAAACAATAAAATAAAAGAAAAACCTTTCTAGACTAATCTATCCTTATAATACTAAAAGTAATATCCTTAAAGGTCTTTAACTAATTTGTGCTATATATCTATAGATATTATAGCTTTATTATTTATAAGCCCTAGATCCATTAGTTATTATCTTTTTATGCTATTATTCTCTTAAGGACTATTACTAGTAACTAGTCTTTTATTTAATATTCTTAAATCCCTAGCCTTAATGCTTAGTTTTAGTAAACCTTAGCAAACTATCTTATTATTAGTATTATCTTATAAGTGGATTCTAAAACCTGCTTAGTAATGCTAGTACTAGTATTATATAATAAAGATCCTCTTATAGTAGACTAAGCAGGTCTTAGCCTTACTAGTATAACTTCTCTTCTTAGTGTTATACCTTTTAGTAGAGGTATTCTTAGGACTAGCTTACTTAAGGTAGTTCTTTTATCTATATCTTATAGCTTCTTAATATTATATACTACTTTTTAAACAAACTAGTCTAAGGCTACTATATTAGCATTTAACTTATTAATAGTAGGGGTATAAGCATTAATTATCTTATTAACTTTACTAAGAAGGTCTTTAAGATTTTTGATTTAACTTTTATATTTTAAGTTTATATATATTATCTTAACTTACTTTAAAATTATCTTTTCTATAATAGCCTTACTTATTATACTATATTATATAGCTAGACCTTAGATTAAATTTTATTAATCTGCCAGCTCCTTCTTTAAAGTAGTTATATTTTATTCCCTAGTTATTAATTCTTATGCCTGGTTTATTTATGCCCTTGTATTTTAACTATATATAAATAGTAAATCTGCTCTTTTAATTATAGTAAGGGCTTTAGTAATAGGCCTGTTAATATTACCTAATATATTATAGTATTATACTATAAGGACTTCTTTTTTAATAGCAGTTTTAACTACTAATCTTTAAAACTAGTAATATTACTAGCCTATTTTTTATTAATAAAACTTATAGTAGCCTATTTAATACGGATTTTAATGTTATAAATAATAAGCATATTAGCTAAGTGTTTACTTATTTTATAGTGCTTATTAGCTAGAATAAAGTTATTTATCCTAAAGATTTAGCATAGGATATTAATCTATAGTAGGTATATTATATCTGTCTTTACTATAGAGACTATATTCTTATTAATTTTAGCTCCCTAGGCTATAAAATCTTTAAAGTAGGTGTAAATAGCATTTATTATGCTCTAAATGCTATTACTAGCCTAGTATTACTATATTTTAAATAACTCTAATTTAGTTACCTTTTTTAGGAACTAATAGCATTCCCTTGTAGATCTAAAATAACTAACTACTAAGGTAAAATTAAGCTCTCTAAGTTTATTTAAAATAATATAAGTACTTATAAATTTTGCTTTAGGCCCTATATAGCTAGAAGAGGTTCTATTCCCTTAGTGCACTATTAAGCTAATAAATTTAATATTAAAGTCTTTATTTTTATTATTTAAATTAGCTTCTTATGTTATATTATCTATATTAAATAAAGTATTTAATATAGTTACTACCTTATGTTCCTAATAATACTCTTTTAAAGTAGTTATATTTAAATAATAGCTATTAAGTTCTTATAATAAGTTTAAGGTAATATATAGTAATATAAGAGAAATTATTTAAGAGGTAAAAGAAAATATTTAAAATAAGCAGTATTTAGTAAGTAATAAGCAAGAGGTTATAAGCGTATAAATAAAAAATAATAATAGAAGTCCGTTAATACACAAAAATAATAATAAAAGGTTAAAAGGATAAAATAACTTAAAGTGTACTATAGTTAGAATTAAGAAATAGGGAGTTAAAAGATAAAGAAAAATAGGAAATTCTATTATATTAAAATGTGCAGATAAGAGGTTAAGTAAAAAGTAAAGTGAAATTATATATAGTATTGTGGGGAAAATAGGGTTACGTGTTTCTGCTTATAGTGATTACGTGGGGTCCTGTAGGATGTTAGATCCTGCTAACCTTAAGGCATTATTAGCACTCCTGCCTTATAAGCCCCTTCTTTCTATATTTCTTATTTTAGTTAATTAAATGCTTCTTTAAATATTTATTTATTAATTCTAATGTACTTACCTTTATCTTACTTTTATTAATTTACTAGTTATCTTTAGCAGTATATTCTTTCTATTTTATAAGGTAAGCTACCTTAGGGCTTTATCCCTTAGTATAGTAGATTTTTACCTTATATAAGATAATCTGCTTTATCTCCTAGTAATTAGCTTTATTACTTCCTTTTAAATTAATTAGTAAAAGGGGTGTTTTCTCCCTGCTAAAGGGATCTTTACTTTAGTATAGTTTCTATATATATATAATTAATACTACTAAATGTACTCTTAAGGTTAATAGAAATTTAAGTTAGTATAATAAAGGGTTTACCTTTTTAAGAACCTTATATAGTCCTGCTCTCTATAGTAATTATTTTTTCTTTAGCTTTTCTGGAAGTTAGTATCCTTTATATAGTCATAAGTATATCATATCTTTAATATTAATATCTACTAGGTTATATTAGGAATTATATCTAATTTTAAATAGTGTAGTAGTAGTAGTTATTATAAGTTAAGCCTCTCTTTAATAAAGCTTATAAAGTGCCTTTAAGTCCTCTTCCCCTGGCTATATATTAGAAATTACTTGCTTTAAGAGAAGGTTAATAAGGTTTAGCAGTTTAAGCCTATATAATAACTTATTTAGCAACTAGTTAATTACTATAGCTACTATATTATTAAGATAGTGCTATAAAGCTAGAAGGATTAATACCTATAGTACTATTAGATTTATTATAGTATAATAGTAAATAGCTATTATTACTGTCTAATTCTTCTATTTAGCTGCTTTATTTATCTGTAAGTAGTAGGCAGTTATTATTAGGAATTTAACTCCTAGCTTAGTAAATATTACCTGCTAAACCTTAAAAATAAATTTAAGGTCCTTATTACTAACTATTTACTTTAGTAGTCCTTAGTTTATAATATATAAAGCTTAAAGAAGTAGTTCTGCCTATATAGATACTAAATATATTATATTTCCTAGGATTAAGAGGGTTCTCTTACTAAATAAATAGTTTACTAAGCAAAGGGAATTATACTTTAAGTATCCTTTTATAGTCTATATAGTATTTACTAAGTTTACCTTTAGTATATTAGTAATAAAGTCTAGAGAAATTATATAAAATAGCATTAGTTTTAGCTATAAAGGTCTTATTTCTCTGGTTGCTTTATCCCTTAAGATAGAGTTCTTTTAATAAGTTATATAATATATTGTATACTCCTGGATTTACTTTAATATCTTTAGAAAACAAATACTATATAAACCTTTTATTATTTTACTAATTCTAAAGTAGTAATAATTATTATATATAGTTCTTAGTATAGTTTTAATACAGCTGCTTAGAATATATAGTTATTTAAGCCCATCTTTATTCTTATAATAAAGTAGGCCTTTATTTATAAGGTCCTAGTTATAAAGTAGAATTTACAGTTAGTTCTATCCTTACTTTAGCTGCTTTTGCTAGAAATCCTTAATACTCTTAATTATTTAATAATATTATGGGTTAAATTTATACTCTGCTAATATCTCCTTTTTTAGTAAGTTATTTATTATAGCCACTGCTTAATAGTTTTAATAAAAGTATATATAAGCGTTTAATTTATTATATATACTATAGTTTATAGTCTTATAATAGCTAACCTTTACTAGGAGTTATAATAAGGCAATAAGTATAATATTAAGAACTCCTAATATATAGGTTACTTATAATTTAAACTATAATAAATAATTCGCCACCTTAGCTAATTTTAGATTAGCCTTATTAAGGTTTATTATAGCCAAAGAGGTATATTTAATAATTCCTTTAGTAGGTATATAGTTAGTTAGAATATTAACTGGATAATGGTTAGATTAAGCTATTTTTTATAGTTTTTACATTACTTAAGCGATTATAGCTACCTCTGCCTTAGTTAATTTATACTGCTTCTTAGTTATAAATATTAAATAAAAGAGAAAAAGAATTAGATAAAGTTTTATAGCTATAATATCCTTTTTAGGTATGCTTTTTCTATTTTATTCCTTATATAATTAAAAAGCATATAAACTAAAACCTTTCTTATAAGCATTAATCTTAAAAAATAATAATTACTTTAAATTATAGTGCTATAGTAGTATTTTCTTATAAACTATAGTTTTTAGTGCTTTAAAGGCTACTTTCTTATCTTTTATAAGAATAAAGGATTTTTCTTATGCCTTTCTTTTATATACCTGCTTTAAAGCTCCTACTAGTAACTTATTATATTTATAAAGTTTATATATAAGTGCTATCTTTTAGGTTTATAGTAATTAAATCTATAAGTTAAACTAAGGGATTCCTGCTTTAAGGAATCCTATTATACTAATAAAGGTTTCTAAGGTTAATAAGTAATAAGGAATTTCTATTTACTAAAATAACTTAATTCTATTATTTATGTTAATAATTCCATTAGTATTAACTATAAATCTAAGAAGTTAGATTAAATAATATCTAATAAAAGACTTAGTTACTATAATATATACCTTATTTTTCTTTAGGACTTTTAAGATTATCTTAAGGTGCTTAAGATAATCCTTAAGGGTATTAAAAAAAATAATAATATTATTAATATAAATATAAATAAAACTTTAGTATAGTTAGAAAATACAATTTATAAATTATTATGCTAAAGCTGGTAAGTTCTTATATTCTATTAATATAACTTATAATGCTTTTAGCCCTCTTTTAGAGATTATTACTATATAATTTTAGTGTTTCTCTTATACTAAAAGCTAGTAGAAAAAACCTATTGTATTAAAAATTGATTTCTACTCCTTACTATAAGTATTCTATATAATATTACCTTAGTCTAGTAATAGATATATATTTAGTATAGTAATATTATTAAGAGATCTAGCATTTATAATAACTTAGCCTTTCTTAGTCTTTTTTATATCTCTTTAGATAATAAAGCTAGGGCAGGCTACTAGTGCTAGTTTTATTAACTAAAACATCCTACCTGCTAGGTATATAGTATTATAAACTTTAGTAAATTTCTCCTAGTCTTTATGCTTAAGAGGGTAATTTCTTACTAGCTTTACTTAGTTCTACTAGCTATTAATAAAGTTAACTCTTATTTTATCTTTTTTTAGTATTAGTATTACTTTTTTATTATAATAAATATTATACTTATTAGTTAGATCCTATAACTTAGTAGCTGCTTTTAGATTAATATTAGTAATTTATACTCTAAACTTATTTTTAATAAAAGGTATGTTCTCTAGGTAAGATACTTTATATAATAGAATACCTTTATTAATAACTTTAAAATCCAGGTTATTATTAAATTTATCTAGACTCTCTTTTATCTTTTCTATCTTAATATCTTTACTAAAAAATACTATATACTAATATATATCCAGAATAGTAAAATTTAAAATAAGGCTTATAGCTACCTTAAGTTAACCTACCTTACTATTCTGCTTAATTTATATAGCCTTATTAGAGTTATTTACTACTAGCATCCTTTTCTTATCTTCCTAGTTAAGAATATTATTCAGGAAAATAGAATTAAATAATATAATATAGTAAATACTTATCTTCTCTCTACTAGGAAGATCCTTTTATATTACTAGGACCTAGTATATTAAGTTTAGTAGAATTATAATATTATATGCTATTATTACCTATTAAGCTAGTATATAATAAGCGTCTTAAAACATCTGTCTTAGTACTATTATATTATATACTAACCTAAAAACTAACTTTAGATTAATAAAATTAATTTTTACTTTAAAGCTATAGAGAAAACTTATACTAATTAATAATTTTAGTTCTAGATTTAATATAATATTTATAGTTACTATAAAGTAGCCTTAAATGTTTTTTTCTCTTATAATTTCTAAAATATAAAAGTTAAAAGTAGCCCTTTTTATAATAATAAAAGCTAATACTACTCTTATTACTAGTTTTAAGTCTTACTTCTCTTATTTTATATTTATCTTATATTACTAAAGCTACTATTTATTAGCTAGAATTAATAATGTTTTAGTGTTTATATAAATTATATAGTTAGGTCCTTTATTATAAAATTAAATTAGCATTTTAATAAAGGTATTTATTTACTTTCTGTAATGGATTCGAGCTTAAGGCTCGGATCTTTACAGTCGGAAGAATGACCACATTATAAAAGTCAGACTTTACAAGCTATACAAGCAATATGAGTTAGGCGTGCATACTAATATACATTAAGTCGGCCTCTTAACTTAAGCTTTATGCTAGCTAATCAGACCTTATATATATCTAGGTTTATCTTACTCTGGCCTCTTTACTTAGGCTATATAATAGTAAATAGGATAAGCTATAAAGGCAGGAGTTCTAAAAGGATTGCAGATCTTTTCTTTCTCTTCTCCCCTAAGAAGATTATTCTTATTCATAGTCACTAATACTGCAGACGCACATTAGCTAGACCATAACACTTTCTTCTCTTAATATTAATCTCCTATAGTCTAGATACTGCCTTAATTACCTAGTCTTCTTATAGACCTCCTATTAAAATTAGCTTATTTAAACTCTAAGTTACTATATTTTATATAATATTAACTCTAGTTATAAAAGCTTTAATAATTTCCTTCTCTTTCTTAGGCTTTTTCTACCTTCTTTTATTAAAAGTCTTTATTTTACTAGTCTTTATAGTTAAAGAGGTAGAATTCTTTTAATTTAAGTCTCCCATTTTTATTATATAAAAAGCACTAATAAAATTAGATTTAACCTTCCCTTTATTAAAGTTATAATTAAATATTAGGTATGCTTTACTACCTTTTGTAATAAAGTATATATTTATAAAGTTAGACTTATTATATTTATTATCCTTTAATAGACTTCCTTTTATAGCTAAATAATATCTAGAGTCTGCTAAATACTACTCCTGCTCTCTAGTATTAGGATTATTATCTAAAACTATAACTTTATAGGATTTTTAGTTTAAACGCTCTTATTATCTAAATTATCTTAAGCAGAATTAATTCCCTTAGTAAGGGTTTTATTACTCTCTAAATTAATTCCCTTTTTAATTTTTTTCTTTTAAAAATTTTCTTTTTCTTTATTATCTCCTTAAGATTTATTTTCTTAGCTATAGGCCTTATCTTTTTTAGTTTAAGAGTTTGCTTTTTTTTTATAAGGTTCTCTTTTCTAACTTCTAGTTAGTATAGTTTATTATTATTATACTACTAGGACCTTTAAGGTTAATTCTAGTCCTATTATAGTTTATTCTAATAAACCTATTTTTAGTATAGGACTAGTAGCCTTTTTTAATCTCTTTAATTATAATCTCTTGGGCTACTTAATCTCTCTTTAATATATATATAGTAAGGATATTATTATTAAAAGTTATTTTATTAGAAATAGTCTCCTTTCCTTTAGTTATAGTCTTTATAATAGTAATTTTAGTAGGCCTTTACTTTTTTACTCTTAAATTTATTTAAGTCTAAAGATTTATTATTATAAAGGTAGGCTTTTACTATTTTTTTAGTCTTTTTCTAGTAATAGGACTTTTATTACTTCTTTATTTCTTAATATAAATTATAGTATTTTCTGTTTACTATATTAAGGTATTTATTATACTTTATACCTTTAGTTAGATCTAGGCATAGCTTTTTTAGCTTAGGATATAATTTTATCCTAAAGTATACTAAAAGCTATAAATCTATTATCTCTTTATTTACTCTAATATACTAAAAATTTAAGCTATAAAGTCCTAAATAAAAATACTATTTATAATATCTTTTTAGGTATATTTAGCCTACTTAAGTTTTATTATTATATTTTTTATTCTTATATAAAATTCTTTTTATACTACCTTAACAATACTATTAATATTAGTAAAAATCCATTTCTTTTTAGACTTATTTAAGTATTATTAGTACTAGGTTATTACTTCTCTATAAAATAATTACTAAATATTATAAAGTAACACCTTCTTCTGGTTTAATAGTGCTCTAAATAAGTGCTTTTTTACTATTTAAATCTAAAGCTTAAGATTTAAAAAAATAGTGGTTTTTTCTTTATAAGAGATAAACTTATTACCTATATTTACTATATTTAGTTTTAAGTCTAGAAGTCTAATATTCTAGATCTTTTAAATTAAACTTACTAACCCTTTCTTTTTAAGTGCCCTTTTAGGCTTAAAATCTTATTCTAGGTTATATTCTAATTAAAAGATATTATATTCCTAGTATCATAGTATTTAGCTTAGCTAGTTATTATAAGTCTCTTTAGTATAGCAGTAACTATCTTTATAACCACCTGCTTTATTACTATAATTATCTGCTTTATAGCTATATTTACTTCATTATTATATAAAAGTTAGGGGTAGATTTATATATTATTCTATATTACTGTTTTTAGAAGGTCCTTTTATATACCTATTACTTTATTATATAGGTAAATATAGTAATATTTAAGAGTATTAGTATTATTAAGCACTAGTATAGTATATCTTCCTCTATTTATAACCTTTATACTTATTAAAGTTTTATTCTTACTATTAGTATTTTATTATTAGTAGGGTATAATTTTATATATTCTTTAACAGAAAACCTTATTAAGGTACTAATATTATTACTTAAGGATTTAGTAAAGTACCTCCTTATTTAGCAGTTAGTTAATACTATAGAAATCCTGCGCTAGCGAAGAGGACAACACCGCGGATACGACGTGGTATTACGCCTAAAACGAAAAAGAAGCATAGAATCAGATTCCTTATTATTAATTACCCCCCTTAGTAATAGCATATTATATAAGGGAAGTAAGTAGTATAAGGGGTGTAATAATTAATAAATTTTCGCGTGGATTTATAACTAATAAAGAATAAGGCACTACTTAGAAAGAAATATAATATTAAAGAGAGAATTTTAAAGTAATAGTAGTATAGGAAAAACTAAAGAATAAAATAAAATTACTAAAGGAATTAATAATAAAAGTTATTTTAAAGGTAAAAATAATAAAAGTATAGGCTTTTATTAGAACTTTTATATAAATTGCTATAAATATAGGAGGGGAGATAGCCTAAGCAAGAACTAACACAGGAGGCCTATAGGCCTTAATTATAAAAGCAGTTAGTAGCAGAGTAAAAACCATAGTTAAAAAGGTAGTTAAGGAGGTAATAAAGGCTGTTTATAGGACTAGATTAGTAGTTAGAGGGACTTAGGTAAATATTATAGCTTATAGAGTTATAGGGTAAAATATAATAATACCTTTAGCCTAAACAGAGGGTATAGTAATACCAGCCTGCTATTACTAGGAAGCACTAGTAAAGGAAAGCACTATTAGTAAGGTAGTTAGGAATAAATTACTAAGAGAGATTGTAAAGGCAGTAAACAGCACTATTAATATAAAGGAGGTAGTAGTAGCATACTAATTATAAAGTAAAAACATAGTTATTATATTTATAAAAACAGGGAGGAGAAGCGCGCTATGTGCTTCGGAGATTAACCTACTAGACGGAACACCGCGGATACGACGCGGTATTACGCCTAAAACGAAAAAGAAGCACAGAATCGGATTCCTCATTATTAATTACCCCCCCTAGCAATAGCGTATTACGCAAGGGGAGTAAGCGGCGTAAGGGGTGTAATAATTAATAAATTTTT